>VYXC01004103.1:1444688-1571122 GCA_013397175.1 Platysteira castanea | reverse complement strand
GGGGGCGCGGGGCCCACCTGCGCCGGGTGGCATTGCGCGGGAAGGGCGGCCCGAGGTGTAACCGCGTGGTTTGGGGCAGGTGAGCACAGGAACCGTGCCTCTCTCCTGCCCCAAAAAGGTTTTCTTGTTCCTTTTCTCCTCCCTCCCCATTCTCCCTGTTTCCCCTCGAGGGTTTTATTTTCCTGAGATCTGGGGCATGGAAGGAAACGCTGAATCAAATTCTAGCGCAAGCGAGGAGCCATTAGACTTTGAGGAGTGTTTCCAACATGACAGAATACCGGCTAATCAGCATTTGGGCCGTAAAGGGTTTCCTAATTTGATTCCGTTTGACAGTCAGCCTGCTAATTTTGACTCATTTGCCAAGTGGTTACCGTGCATTAAAAAGATGCTTGGTTTAGGGCTTGTGCTGTGCTCCTGATCCAAGTCCTTAGAGTGCAATGGACAGCTTTCTGCTGATTTCAGTGAGCTCTGGATCTATCGTTACAGACGTATCCTGCTTTGCATGGAGTACTCGTTATTCTCCCCACGTCATCTGAGAGAAGAAAAAGCGTCCTTCTTTGCTATAACTGGGGCACAAAGAAAGTCTAGGTTTGTGCGGCAAGAAAAGGCCACTCATTTTCCTGTTCTCTTTAGAATCTTGCAGAAACGCTGAACATCCTTGCCTGATTAAACTGGGCAAATTAAGGCAGGATTCAAAATCGAGGGCTAGGAATGGAGCAAGGGTTAAACACGAGTGTGACGAGGACAGTTTCCAAAACTGTCAGGGTGAAATGAAATATGCTAGTATTTAAAAAATTTTATTTCTATTTCAGGATCGGTTGCAAAATGTGAAAATGAAGGGGAAATTCTGCAGATACCTTTTATCACAGACAACCCTTGTATAATGTGTATTTGCCTGGTAAGTGTGTATTTCAGCTAGTAAGAACATCCAGACGTGTGCTAAATGTGACTGCACAGAGCAGGGAATGTTTCACATAATCAAATCTTGGGCGACTCTGTTGCCTTTATGTAACACAAGGTTATCTCAGAGCTGAGCTAATGGAAAGTAACCCAATACATGATCTGGCAATCATTTCTTTGACTTTAAAGCCTGGGCACAAAGTTGTACATGACTTTGTTTCAGGCACTGTGAAACCATGTTTACCATGTGAATTTGGGAAGAGAACTGCTTTCACAGAGTTGGAGGTGCACCCAGAAGTCTTTGCTTGTAGCTCAGCAAAGAGAAGGAAAGGTGCTGCTTTGAGCTCCCACGTGCTCCCTGTCAGAATCCCAGTGGGTGAGGAACTCCACAAGGGTGCAAGATGAAGGCAGCAACGTGACCGTATGTGCTGTAGTACCATGACAGTGAAAGCACAAGGGGTGCTTTCGTCAGGGTGCTTTGCCTGCTGTGCTGGGAGTTTGGTGGTTAACGGTGTTGCTAGCTGATACACATTTTGGGGAGAAACATTCCACTTCCTAGTTGTTCTGCTTTGGAGTTAAGCATTTTTGGGAGCAGTTCAGTTGGACAAGCCAAGGCTTAGGAGTTATTGTAAAACAGTCATTCTAAATAAAACTTCCTATGATATTATTAAAAGAAAGCCATAAACCTTAATTTGCTGTTGAATGCAAAGAAAAGTATAGGCTAGAAAGCTCTATGTTTCACATTTTGGAATTTACAGAGTAGCTGCATGTACAGAATGTGTTCTACTTTGGGATTGAAATATCAACACACCCTCTCCCCCTAATATTATTGCTATTACTGTAAGTCTATAAAAGATGTAAAGAATTGTTTCAGACTGCCTTTTAGAAGGCAGTTTTGGCAGCTGTAGGACCAAGATCATCCTGAGCTCCTCGAGGTTGATATCTGTTGCTGCACTGAGTTCAGTAGATTTTAAGTGAGACTCATTGATAACTTTATAGGTAATATTGATAAAGAATACCTTATTGATTTCTTCTGAGTAGAATTGGATGGGAAAAAGAGGAGTGTGGGATGTGGCAAGTAAAGAAATCAAAGGAAAAACAAAAAAAGAGATGAAGCTGTGCTTTATCATGGATCACCTTCCCAAATATGTCTGCCACCACTTTTGCTAATGGAAGCTGGTGTTAACCAGCAAGGAAGCAATTTATCTGTGAAGGAGCATAAGTTCAGTCTTGGGCATCAGGGCAATAATGCATGAGGGTAAAACACTTGTATTTATAGATCTCTCTAGACCTTGGCTTTATTAAATCAATGAGCACCCTTTTAGTGTGTGAGCATGAAGAACTGCAAAAAGCATTGGATGTAAGAACTCTAAATCCCTGTGGTTTGCAGGGCTTACTTTAGTGAAGTGGCAGCTGAGGGCATTTGGCTCCTTTCTGTGCCAGGAGAACACTACATTTTATTAAGCTCACAGATGCCTAGTGAATTACTGCCGTTACCTGCCCTGGCTACACTCTGTTTTATTTCTGCCAAAGGATAAATGCAATCTCTGTTTCTTGAGTTGGAAGCTGGGAGACTTGATAGAGGAGAAGGAAACCAGTCTGGAGATAGTGGCTTTAACGCTGTGCACTGACTTACTGGACAGCCTGTTGCTGAAATCTTTGTTTAGGCCTGCCACAAAGGATAAGATCAATTTTAGGAGGTCTGGGGAGAGCAGAAACAAAAGAAACAATGGGGTGATTTGTGACCAGGAGGGGAGAGAAAACCAGATTGCCTTACATTCAACCAGAAATATTGATTGTTTAATAACAATTCAATGAGGAACTTTCTCTGGAAGAGTGATCATACTCTTCAAGGGCAAACCTGATAGATGTTCATACTGTAAGGAGTGAGCAATTAAAAAGAGAGCTTGATCAGCTGTTACAGAAAGGAAGCAATCGCTGTTTAAGAGAGGACAGAAAATTCAGCAGAGGGCACCTGTATTAAAACCACCAGTAAACTGAGTCCCTGAAATTGCAGATTGGATTATGGCATATCTTCCTTAGTGGTGATGCATTTCCAGACCACAGGCTGCCATAAATAACAACACAAGTTATGGAAATCTGAAGCTCTGGGATGAAGAGGAATATCTAAATAACTCTGGATGCCCCATCCCTGGCAGTGTCCAAGGCCAGGTTTGATGGGGTCCTGAACAACCTGGTCTAGTGGGTGGCATCCCTGTCCAGGGTGAGGGGTTTGGAACTAGGTGATCTTTAGGGTCCTTCTAATCCAAACCATTCTATGATTCCATTAACTCCCTTCCAGGACTTTGCCCATCTCACAAATGAGAGGATACAGAACAGAAATGCAGGAACTGAATCATCAAGTGTTTGACAGAACTTTGCAGATGGTCCTGTGGAGCATGCGGATGCATCCTAGCAAGAGGGAAAGAGAGAGGCAGCATAAGCAAAATGATCTCTGGCTTTCTCTTAACAGGCTAAATCGTTTTGGAGGGTAAAGCTACAGGTAGTACTCTAGGAGCAAATGTGGTAAACGTTGGAAGCTCATGGATTATGAGTGAGTTGCAATAATGAAATGAAGACTGCAAAGAGCAATTACAAAATCAGTTCTTTTTGCACCACTGGAAAGTCTTGGAAGGAAGACCAAAACCAGAAGTTGTCTTTTCTCATTGATTAGCAGACAGGGTGGACTGATCTTCCTGGTAGGAATGTGAGCAGAAACGCTGCAGATGGAGCACAGACTGCTGTCTGTGGACACTGCTTTGGTGGAAGGTTCTAGCTCTTCTTGTAGAATTTTTGGTAGCAAAACGCCCTGAATTTTCAATACAAGAGAGACGTTGGTGAGCATCTCCTAGAGATAGCCAAGTTTAGCTGCTGAACCAGATTTGCTCATTCTTGAGCACTTGCTTCAGCATGTGGAAGGAGTTCACACAGAGGGTCATTGCTGGAGGTTTCACATATGGTGTGTAGTAAGCCATTCACTTCTGAGCTATTGGTAATGCTTTCTAATAAAAAGGCACTGCACCTACAGTGAGATAGCTCTGCCTTGGATGCCCCTACTTGTCAAAATGAAATGTGTTGGAGTGCATGGAACAGCTTTGATGCTTGCTTTATACTAGTAAAAGGAAACAGGTAAGACTAAGGGTGTGTAGGTGTGTGTGTACATAAACACTGTAGAGCCCTGCATGCAAGAAGTACCAGCTGAATAAGCCACTATGGGTAAAATCTCAAGTTCCCAAATTCATGTGTCTCTTTTAATGGTCTTAATAATGCCATAAAAATTGGTCATTTTTAATATCTCTAAGACAATAGTTTCAATGTGAGCTTTTACAATTACCACACTTCAGCAATGGCATAAACATAGTGAATTTGATCTCCAAAGAACTTGCCATTAATTACAGCTGACTGCAACAAATGGCCATTTTCTTTCTGTCCTTTTAGAGAAAAACATCAAAGTCAAAGAACAGAATGTGGTTTATCCACAAGGAATTTCTTGTAGGACTGTGATGAAAGCTCCGGCCTCCTAACTCCTGGTCTAATGGTTTGACTACAAAGACATCCCTTTTCACTTCATGCACTTCCACTGTACAAGTGGATGTGGGTGATACAGTCACAATTGAACATACTCGTTTTCTTTTGTGTCTCTCTGACAACAGGCAGGCTGCACAGATGCCAGGTCTTTGGTGTGTCTGCTCTCCTGAGGTGTGGGTGGGCAAAAGACAAATTAAAGCTGTCTTCATGATCCGGAGCTTTGGGGATGCTTTATGACTTGCTGTTGCTATCTGCAAAATGCTGTTAGAGCCAGAGTGCTCTGGTGTTCTGCCCACTTCCACTCTGAATGCTTTGTGGCTCTGCATCTCTGAGGAGATGCACTATCTCTGGAAAGCTAATGTCCTACCTTGCTTTCCATAGGATTTGAGATACTGGAAAAGGGCAAAGGAGGCTGAAGGCAACTGAAAGTACCTGCTTTCAAATGCATTCACCTTATATGCTGTTAAACGCAGACACTGGAGAAAGTACTTAAAGTTGGTGGGTAAAACAGATACACAGAAGTTCAGAAGTTGCACTGGAAAATTGTTTTTCTGATCGTGCCATGGCTGAGCATCCCATTGCAACTGTGTTTATAGCTAAAGACTTTTCTGATGAAAGGATGGGAAATGCTCTGAGCTGCAGCAAGTTCTGTATCAGGTGAAGGTAAGCACTGAAAAGAAATGCGGAATGTGATGGGCAGTAAGTTAACCACCCCTATGAAGAAAAATTGTTGTCAAAGAAAGGGAAACTATTATTTCAGATAATGGTCTGAAATAATAGTTTTCCTGACAGTACAAAAAAAAAAGTTAGAGACCATATGATTGTTAGATTATGTCATGCTTAATGGTCAAAGGTCTTAAATGTTTTAAATCTTGTTGGCTTCTGAAAATCAAAGTAGTGAAACCGTGGGTTATGAAGCTGACTGAAAAAAATTTGTGCTTAAAGAACTAGTCTGAATTGGTAATAATGATTATAGGTAAAAATACATAATGTTGATGGTATTCATAATGAAGTTATATTGATTAACTTTGGGAAATTGATTCCAGTAATTAAATGCTTTAAGACTGCAAGCGATTATAGCTACACTACCTAATACAAAAATTATCTTCTAAAATTATCCTCCCACATCTGTGGAAAAATTATTTTTTTTTCCTAATCCATAGGAGCACTTTGCACATCTTGTGCAGTTTGAGGAGCCCAAACATGTTGTGTATGACAATTTCAGATCTTTCTCTTTCATATGTGAAAGTTTTGGGCTGAAGTTAGTGGAGGCATAAGTAAATTTCTGTTAGTAGCCGCAAACAAGACTTCATAAATATGAAAGCCTAGCACATTTTGGTAAGTTTGGGACTTTTTGTATATTGAGGATTTTTAAATGTTAGGGGGAAAATGCTATTAACAGACTTTTGAGGGAATTTTTGATTAGATTTCTTTTATATGAGTGTCAGCATTTAAAACAGGCATGGAATATTTAAGTTCAGCTCTGGTACAAGTACGGTAAATGATCAAATGCAGCAGAGTTTTTGTTGGTACAGCTTTTTGGCTGCAAGGTATCTTACACTCAAAATAGAAGTAGGCTCAGAACTGATATTATGGCATTTGCTTTCAAGAAATACATGCTTCAACATACACGTGGAAAAGACATAAAAACGCTACAGTCCGTCGGAAATAGGTGAAATGAGAACCTGTGCATAATTATAGGGCGAGAATGTAAAAGGACCACAGAATTAACTTAGCCTGAGTTAAAGTTCTGAGTGCTGAGTTTTTTGAAGGTGAGATGAGCTCAGCAGTGACAACGATGACAGGTGGTGGTGCCAGTGGTGGTGTGGAGAGCCATGTCATTTCATGCGCATTTGTCATCATCTCCACGGACCCTGAGCACCTCGCCAGAAGCAAGCAGAGATCCAAGAATAATTGTATCCATTGGCCAGTGGTGTATGTAGTTTCAAAATGAACATAGCAAAAATGCCAGCTGAAAGGGGCACGGTAGGAGTGAGGAGCTGCAAGGAAGTAGATAAGTGTACTTCAGCTAACAAGGGCCTTGACATTGCAAGGGTTTTTAGAATGTTTTTGAAGAGAATGAATGATTTTAGTTTTTGTATGGTTTTTGTGGGGAAAAAAGGTCTATTATTTTTTTTTTTTGTCCCTAACATGATTTAGAACAAAGTGAGTTGTGTCAAGAAACAGCTGATAAAAGCCAGTAGTGATCTTGACAAACCACATCTAAACCAGACCCATTTCCCCCACCTTTTTTCCTCCCCCCTTCCCTCATGCTTGTGCCTCAAACTTGCCAATTGCACCTGAGGACTGGTAATCATATGTCTCAACCTTTTATCACCTAAATCCAGTACAGAAGGAAATAAATGTGAGCCAGAAAGGATAACCAAGTGTTGGAAATCTCATAAAACTTTGGAGACAGGAGCTCAGGAAACTAGAAATCAGAGCTTTGATTGCCATAAGTTTTGTTCAGCATGGAACATCATTCTGTAGTTTAAATTTCCATTTTTAAATCCAAATGAGCAGTGTAGTATTTGACCTTTGCTCATAAAAAATTATGTTAAATTTGTCATTATAAGACCTAGTGTTCTGCCTAGCTTGAACTAATAAATTGGTGAAACCAAGTACAAGCAAACCGAAAAACAGAAGAAATAACTTCGACATTTGTTCCCGCCTGCACACACGCACACCCCTAGCCAAAAAGAAGCCCAATCCTAAAAACATGTCCTCATTGCAGACTAAAGCATAACAGCTACTAGATGTGCTGGGATTCTTTACCTCTAACATAGCTGATTTCTCTGACACAGTGCACAAGTTAAAAGCACGTAGCTAGTCTGAGAGCAAGTGTTTGACACATGTTCAATGAAGATGGCAGTGTTTTAGTACATGAGGATTCAATTGTTGTTGCATCAAGGTATAATGCAGCCCAGATGACTTTTAGTGGAGTAGTGCATATTAAAAAACAAAAAAAAAAAATCATCAAACAATTCTTTCATACCTATTTTATTTAATTTAATTTCAATAGTTTACATACATCAGCAGCAGAGTCTACCAAGACTGCATCTTCTTTCAATTTAAATATTCTTGGTCTTTATTACTGTATAATACAATCAGCTTTCTCTTCACCCACAAAAATAATAAACAGAGAGACAAAAAAGCCTAAGATACAGTAGTGTACTGATAGTTTTCATCCCCATATTACTCCAAAAGAAAATGTTTTTTTGATCGGTGCATGAAGGGTTCCTGAAATGCAAACATGCTCCAATATGATGAAAGTTTTATTAGTTTTTTTCCCAATTACAGATGTATATGCCATCTCTTAAATGAAAAAACCCAACACCCCCCACCCCAAAAAACAAACCCTGAAAACAAAAACCAGACATAACGCCATGTCTGGTGCAGCAAGATGTCCCATGTGCGCTTTGTCGTATAAACTAAAGAAATGTATGTATGAATATGTATATATATGTATGTGTGAAGGAGGTCTTGCAAGAGAGAAGTGACTTGGATCAAGACCCAGAGGTGGTTTGTGATTGCTTTGGTAGGCTCTTCTGAAGGATGATTCTGGTAGGTTCAGCTGTACTTGTTCTTAATTCATGCAAAACACCTGTAAGACAAGACTTTGACCTGCCTGAGACTGAAACACAGACTGTCTGTGGTAGGGGATGGTTGCTCTGGCTTGATCCTTAAAGTTTCCATCAGCAGTTTTGAGGAATGTTTGAGTCAGTTTAGTCCCATCTACAGGTATGCCCACCCTGGTCAAGTAGTACCACGTGCAACATCTCATGTGATTTCCTCCTCTGGGGAATGAGCGTGGACTGTGTAGCTGTTTGTTGTGTCTGTACCTTCCGTGGACCTGTTGATGTCCACTTTCTGCACTTCATATCCAAGAGCTGCCTCAGACTGTGGCACATCCCTGCACAGGTATGTTGGCCTTCAGATCACCCTGCCTTGTCGTGACAGTTGGTTTGGGGATGTGGTACACAGTCTGTGTAACAGCTTACGATGAAGCCTTTCTGGGAGTCTGCAGGCTGGAAGAAGCTATTTCATGTTGTTCTCAGACCACATGGGATGGTGAAGAGTTCACTGCTTGCACATTTCTAACATAGTCAGCTGCACTGAGCAAATACACATATGCACACAGTGCTGAACTGATTATAGGTCTTGGCAAAACCCTCCTGGAAGAGAGCTGGTGATATGTCAGTGTAACGATGATGAAGATCCAATCCATTGAGTATGAAAAAGAGATTCTCTTTGGTGTAATTATAGGATCAGATAAGTCAAATACAGGAGAATATGTATAAATAATACGTGGAAAAGAATGAAGGGCACAAAAATGAGGTAAACTAAATGGAAAAAGGTAATATAACTTGAAAATGTCTTTGGAATGCATCTACAATAAGTGCAAAATGGATCAGTCTAAGTTAAGACACTTTTATTGCCAATAAGAAAAACATTATTAAAGAGCTGGTCCAATATCAAAATGGCATTTTAAAAGCATACAGTTACATGTATATAGTTTTTATTAGCTTTCAAGTTTCTTCCACTGAGTTGTTAATGGTCCTTTTAAGAATTATGGTTCTGTAAGTGAATGGCTCACAGTGTCAGTACTTCTGCTGCTCTGCATTGTGCCACTGTATAAAATTAGGTATTTTTTTCCTCACCAAATACCTGGTTTTATTTCCCCATCATGTTTTAATAGAAAATTTTGAGGGAAGAAAAATATTTAAAAACAAACAAAAAATCAAATGAAAATGCAACCTCTTTATATTGAGCTTATGGTCAAATAAAAGACCATTGTGAAGAAAAAAACCCAATATTACATAAAAGCTTTTACCTGTATTACTACTATTAAAATGACTATGATAATGGTACTTGCTCACAGTGTACCTAATAACTGCTGTGATTGATTCCTCTGAGGCCTCTTGGCCTCTTCATCTTATGCATTAAGCTGCAGCTAAAAAATTCCTAGTCTGACTGTTTGGCTGATCGAGCTTTGTGAAGCATTTTGCATCCAACTGAGTCAAGTCCTGAGCTCTGGATCCAAGTACAGCGTGGATCTCATCCCTTATCATCTCCAGAAGCTGAGCTTATTTGTTGACACCTGAATTTCACATACTTTTGGTCTGTCTCTCCCATTTATTTGACCTTTTTTTTTTTTTTTTACATTTTCCCTCTGTCTAGAATCCACTTGCTCTAGATAGTTGTCCATAATTGGGTGTTTAAGTTAGGACTATGTACCACCACCTCACTGAGAAAATAATCTGTCTTCATGCATTGTCTGTGATTTGCATTCTACACATCAACCTCCTGGCTATAGTTTTCATTTTCTGTGTTGTATCCCAGGTTTTTCAGAGAGGGAAGCACAGTACATGTGTGCTGTGAGGTGCTATGGCAAAAGGCAGTACTGTGAAACACCATTAGAGTCGAGATATATTTGTTCTTGTGAGCACTAAGGATGGGGATGTGATAAAATACCATGTAGAAAAAATGATGCCAAAGACCTTTTGTTTTCCCTGACAAATTGCGGTCCCAGTTTTTCTGAGTCCCTGTTTAAAGTAAACCTTTGCATGAAGCTTCAGTATTAGAGGTTGAATCAGGCCATCTTTAATTCTGCCTCAGAGCTCTGCTGACCTGGTTGCACCGCATTTTGCTCCAGAGCTGGTCTAGTGCACACTGTGCATCTGCAGTCGGTCACCTGGTAGCAATGCAGCCTAAAGTATGTGTAAACCTCAGCATGCAGTATTAAAACTTCCTGTAAGACTTGAGAAATCGAAGATTGCCATTTCTACATCACACTGAAAAGCAGGTGTAGCTCAGCCCTGGGCAGCTCAGGCGTGCTCAGTGTAACCCCAGGCTCCTCTGCTGGCTGCAGGATCAGCTGTCCCTTTCCCCAAACAGCCATTGCATGGCTCATCTCCTCTTTCATGGCTAAAGATCTTGCTTGAGGCCTGGCAGCAGCACCTTGCACTCCTCCATAGCCAGGGTGGTGCAAGCAAATGTGTTGTATAGCACTGGCCAGGAAAATCAGACTTCTGACAGCTCATAGGCTAGAAGTCTGTGTTTTGGATTGTGTTTTCTTGTTTGGGTGTGGCATTTTTTGTTGGTTTTGTTTGTTTGGGGTTTTTTGGGGATTTTTTTTTTTAAGTTTTGTTTTTTTAACTGCTCCTGACATGTTTATATTCACTTATATTAAGTGGCTTCAGTGGGAAATGGGAGTTTCCCCAAGGCTTGGAATCATCAAAATGTATTTTGATGTCTAGCTAGAGTCGTACATTTGCATTTGTTTTTCTGTTTTTAGGATTTATTAGTGGATGAAGAATAACAGACCTTAGTTGTCCTGAGATTGTCTCCTTGTTCTTTTTCATGTCTGGATGACCAGTTGAGGCATGGTTTGGGAGAGATGGAGAAGAGCTGATAAATGACTGCTCTAGGGCTAGACAGTGATTATGATCTGATTATGCCAGTTAGTGAAACATCTCGAGGTTGTGTCACCTAGAAACCATTGGGGCAGAAAGGAGCCAGGCGGGGCAGCTGGCTTTGAGATAAGGCTATTAGCTGAAGGATTGCCTTAAGACCTAAAATACTGATAAGAGCAGAAGGCTTTCCTACTACAGGGAGGCTGTTGATCATTTGCTTGTGACAGAGAATTTTTTTTTCTGTGTATGACACTGCACAGATGATAATTTTCTTATATAGCACTCTACCCTTCTACCCCAGCAATCCTGGGGATAGCTAGACTGGTGATCCAATCTGGAAAATCCTTTTGATTCAAATAAATAAATAAAATTATTTTGGCCGATAGAATGCAAGGCATGCAAGGTCTTTAGCCTGTAAACCAAGGGTGGGTGGATGGGTTGTTTGTAAGTGCAGTGGATAAAAAATGCTGGAAAATTAAAATTGCTACACCTTAAAATGTTGAGAGTCTGGTAGTGTAAGAAACCTTTTTAACAGATGCATGTTTGAGACATAATCTGTCCATGATCTATGGATATGAAGCATTTCTCGAGGAAGTTGTTGATGTGGACCTTTAAGATGCAGCAGAATCCACTAATACTGAACCAGAACTTGTTTAACATGAAAATGTGGAGGAAACTGAAGAAGTCTGCAATTTGTATGGCTTCTGGGAAAACGTCTGTATATGTTCTGTTTAACCTGCCAAGGTTTTCAATCCTCAAGCAAAAATCATTTGACCCAAAAATAAATCTGAAGCTGAAATTTATAAAATATCTAGAACTTGAGGCTATGGTAGCAAGAAATTTGAATGGTTTAATGCACTTGTTGTTGTGTGGAGGGTACATATATGCTGCCTAAAACTGTGTATAATCATTTTAGTATAAAAGGTGTATCTTTGATATCATTGGGGTTTTTTTTTGAAATACTTAAGCCAGTCCACATACAGAAACATACAAAGGTGGGAGCCAAAAAAAGGAAAAAGGAAGCAAATCATGTATTAGAAAAGGGACTTTGGCTGCAAGGCAGCCGTCTGGAGAGATGAGTAGGCAGCTCCAGCTTTTCAGTGGGCACAAGAACTGCTGGTGGGAGAGGATGTGGATGTGATGTGAAGGAAGGCTCGGCATGGCTCTGGAACCAGAGGTCTAGAAGGATTTCAAGTATCTTCTGGAGAATTAATACAACTCCTGTGTGTTAGTAGGCAACTTGTGATTGTGGCCACAAGGAACTGTTCCCGTCAGAGGATTTAGGTTAACCCACTGACTGGTGCTGAGGTTGGGCTGCTGGCCCAGGCAGCCCACGCTTACTGTCTTGTCTCCTCCACTGAGAAGACAGCTCCAAAGACGAATTTCTTAGAGCCGTCATGCCGAGCAGAGAGCTGACAGCAGCTGCTGAGTACAAGGCCTTTCCCTAAACCCCGCTCTCAGTTTGGGGGCCAAGCACCTCATGCTGTGCCATTCAGGGTTCACTGCTCTGACCGGGGTGACAGGAGCATCTGCTTCTGTATCATAGAGCTGAGGGAGAACAGCAGTTTATTGTATAAGGCAGTATGTCGAGAGTCACTGATGAAGAGACTAGTGATCTCATCTTGGTCAGGAAATTTCCCTCTCTTCTCTAAGGTAGAGAACTGCGTTTCAATTGCCCATGTAAAACTCAGCACTGTGGACAGGCTGGATGAAACAGTGTTTCTCTCCCAACTCAGACCAGGCTGGGCCTTGGCAACAAGGACTTTCTCTAATTGCAGGGGAAAGCACGTTAATAAAAAATTAGGTTTCCAAGACCTCAAGTGGATACTTTTTTACTCTTCCTCGGTTCAGCCACAAGTTCTCAATTTTACACGGCACTTGAGTCTCTCATCATAAAGAGCTCTTCCTGTGCTAAAAGCGTGAAACTTTTGGATTTCAGATCATCTTTCTGCCTCCCCTAGCTGTCCAGGTAGAAGGATTGCTACCTGAGTTTTTGCTCAAAGAGAACAGTGCTGTCCCACACAATGAAATCATCTCTGCCTTTGGAGCACTGTGGACTTTGAGCCAGGCATAATCTGTTTCCTGACATTTGAGTCTCATTAATTGGGTTAACAAGATGCTATCTCCACTCCCTACTTATGTAAATAGAACCTGCTAGCAAAGATCTTAATGGCACCTGATATATCACACTGCCTTTACATCTACCAAGAGGTACCACTGCAGGAGTCACTTCCAAAAGCAGGTTGTGTTCTTGGTCCCCTGGGTCCCTTTATAAGCTGTAAGAAATGCTGGTGGTCAAGGCCAACTGTTCAGATGTCTTTCAAGTGTCCCACTGGTGACCAAATCTCACTTTGTCAGGATGACAAATGACTTGTGCATACCCTGTTCACCTTCGAGCTTCGCTCTAATGTCAGCTCCGTTTACTTGTCAGAAACAGGTATTTTTTTTACTTCCCGCAGTGCAAGTGGGACAGGGGAAAGGAAGGAGTGAAAGGAACACAGGCTGAGTAAAAAAACCACTTGTATGGCTTCTATTCAATGTATTATTATAGTTGAGATTTGCAAGCTTTGGACATACCAGAATCTGTTTGTTTGTACATGTGCAAAACAGAAAGAAGGGAATTTGCTTTTCAGAAGTGAGAACCGACCCTGCAGGGCTATGATTATGCAAAAACATGTTTTAACCACTGTATTTTTCAAGAAGAAAGTGGTTGTGCAAGACAAGTTTCTTATTTTGGACAGCAAATTTTTTCCAGAGCAGCATTTAAAAATAAGTGTTTAATTAACAGGGTCTACCCAGAGCATAGGGCATTGTGCATGTGTCTGCACTGAAGAGGTTGACTCAAACCTCGGAGCTCTCATGGGTGGTTTCATTGACTGCAGTGGTATTGTTATGTGGCTAAGTGATTGCTGCTGTGATTGAGGGCTGTTACATCTCACCCAAAAGCAGCCATGGCCAGGCCACAAAATATGGTCAAAGTCAGCTCAAGGACTGTGAAAGTGACATTGACAGCTTTGGCTTTTAGTTTCTCCTCAATGACTTCCGTATCGCTTTGGCTTAGTCCGCAAGTCAAAATACGCTTTTTTCCCTATTAGCTACAGTGTTGGCTGAGGTTTTGAAAGTCACGATCTTACTTAATTTGGCAGTGTGCTTAATCACAACAAAGGAAAGCTTATTCCACCTTTCTTCTTTGTCTCTGATGGAAGCAAAGAAGTTTGGGTAGATATGAAGTGGGAACACACAGAAGTCAGATGTGTCAAATTAAACATTATGGTGTCAGAAGCTTCTCTGACTAATTCTCCCATGACCTTGAGCCTTCCTTTGCTGGCAGCTGCTGGATGAAGACAGCTTGAGGATGACGCTTGCCGTGAGTTGCCCATGACCCAGGATTACCATGGCCCCTGTGAGATTTTACTAGCAGCCAAGCAGCAGTTGCAGCAAAAATGAGTGAGCCTTTGCGAGTTGAAGGCAGCATTAAAAGACCCCGAAAGCTCAGAGGAGTCCTGCCTGAAACGCTCCTTTTCCTTGTCTCTTCCCACTCTTCCCTATACTGACTGACAAGCTGGAGGCTGCGCCTTCTCTCTGCAGATTGCTGTGAATAACCTTTTTTTATTTTCTAATACCACTGAGTAGCACAGGCAAGATCACGTAAGAAAACAAATTCAGGGTCAGTGCTCAGTTTTTTTGCAAGTTCATTAAAACAGCAGTGTCTGGAGGCCTTTTGCCTAAATAATTTCATAATAGAAAACAGACTCTTGTTGCTTCTTTCTTTTGGGCTACTATTTTTATTTGGTTGTTGTTCCTCAAGCGTTTTGGTCCTGCTTCAAAACTTGCTTCAGTTAAATGAAGAGACTGTTTTTTTGGTGCTTTCCAGTTTGAAAGCTGTATTGCAAAACTTCTAGGAGTCCTCTGGATTATGAAGCTACGATTGACAGGGATTTTCCTCTCAAAATAACATTAAAAAACCTCAACTTGTAGCTTAAACATTTTAAAGAAAATAAAAAAAACCTCCCCTTCCTCTCCCCCAGCTGAGATCTCCTGTTGCTGCTTCTGGCATGCATCACATCTTTGAGGATACAGTATCATGAGAAAACTGTCACTTGGTGATGTATTAGGGTAATATATCATGAGAGCATCGTTTCTTTAGAGGATATGGGCAGTAAAAGACATGATTCTGGCCAGACAGAGCAGCAGGGGACCCTGCTCTTTTTCTTTCCTTTTCTTTAATCTAACCCTGTTTTTGTGTTGTACAGAAGTGAGTTTCTTCATGGGATATGACTTGTTGCAGAGTAAGTTAGGAGGCCCATTGGGCTTTTTAAAGTCTTTAAGAAGTACATGGCCTCAAGGGCTGCTTTGTTCAAAGTTTTTAGAACAGACTGAAGCCCAAAACTAGAGCATTTGCCACTGCTGAAATCTGCAGTGTAAAGACTGAGTTAGCAGGCTTCAGACAGAGAAGGCAATAAAGATGCAATGACAGGTAACTATTATTTGGATAATATATTTGTAGATTTAGCCTATCAAAATGTGATGAAATGATACTTATTTAAAAGGCAGCCTCTGCATCTCTCTTTAATAAATGTCAGAAGTTTTAATTCACAACATTAGAAGAAAAAATACTATTGGTCAGTATTCAGTCTCTAATAGAAAATATAGTTATCAAAAATAGGAATTCTGAACTGATGGACTTTGATTTTGATGTACTTTGATTTTTATGTACTTTTAAATTGTTTTAATGGCTTTGTTTCTATCTTATTGACAATATCTGCCAGAAAGTAAACAGCAGTGTATAGTACTGGGATGACATTAGTTAAGAAACAAAAGCAGAATATTGCTAGGGCACTCTTTTGATGAGCTGTGTTAATTTTTGAGATGAGCCAGAACATGACACCATGGCTTGATCTAAAATTTGCTGAATTCAAATGGTTTAATAATTTACTTTACACCTTTGGTGTAATCTGCTTTGCCCTCTATGAGATCAGCTTGATAATTCATGAGTGTCCAACAGTTTTTAGGACTAAAATTGACTTAAGGTGTTTTCAGACCAATTGGTCTTGGCAGACTTCTCCAAGCCATCCTATGGCACTTGAGGGGGACCAGCATGCTCCAGGAGCTCCTGCACCCAGGGTAGCAATGCTGTTCCACATCTGCTGACTTCGGCTGTGTTTGGTTGATCAAGCTCAGGTAGTGGAAGCTTTTATGCCCTCAACAGCCCGTCACTTCTTTGGGAGAATGAATTCTCCACCAGCTTCAATCAGGGTAAACCAGGCTAGGCTGGACCATGTCTTCCAGATCACTTATTTAGCTCAAAACAAGTTGGGCAGTGATCATCCAAAGGGTTTTGCTGACTGATCTGAGTAGCTGAGAACATCCAGCAAGGGGTAGATCATAAACTCACAGGGCTGGGTCAGTGAGCTGTAACCTTTTACAGCAGCATGGCTACAGGTTTGCACCTGGACCTTTAAATTCAGATATTGCCTGTGACTACTTTTTTCTTAGGAATTTTCATCAGATTTAGGTAACTGATAATTTTTACAAATTCTTTATTGGCAAAGTAGAAATATCATCCTGTGAATTAAAATTCACTGATAAAGATGTGAATTTTAAAAGTGTGCATCTCATGAAATGTGAAGGTGTGGTCTCCCACAAGACTCCCAGTGCGTAACCCTTCCTTGAAATCTGGCTCCTGGATTACTATGGGTATTTTTTTAACAACAGTACGAACTGCTGGGAACTTGTGAAGACCCTGTCTCTTATTGCTAGAAGGCTGCTATTCTGCTGACACACAAAGAGTGTTGCCTACAGCTGTGCAGCTGAAAAACTCTAAGCTGAAGCAGCACTTGGAGGTTGATGTGGAGACAGGGAGACTGAGAGCTACACGGTCTGGATCCGGCTCCGGCTTTCTCATTGACTCAGTCTTCAGTTACAATAATTGTGTCTGGCCATGTCTACTTTGTCCCTAAGCTCACTGGAGCAGGGATGTGCTGCTGCAATGTCTGATGTTCTGGGACCCTGATCCAGAAGAAATGGTGCTTTCTTTTCACCAAATGCTGGTGCAAACAGCTGCTGTCAGGGAGTGTAGGGATTGCAGCAGGCCACCGAGGTCACTTTCCTTGTGCTGGTGAACATCATTAAGCACAGCGAAAAAATAAAAAAATCTGTTCAGTCTGTATGGGGTTGTGAGAGATTTGTCCTGAATCACTTGCACATACTCATGTCTTCCTCACAGCAGTGGGGAATACCCATTTGAAGTGAAATTTGGTGTCATCTTTCAGCAAGGCCTTTGTTTTAATCACCTTTCCCAGGGAGTGGGGAGAGCTTGAATTATGAAGGGGGATGGTTGATGCTGGCTGAGCATCACCACAGGGAGAGCTACAGCCTCCTCCCTGCTCGCCTTGAGAGGCCAGATAAGCTAAACAGATTACAGGGATGAGGGGGCAAACTGGAGGCTACTGAGTGCTCTGCTCAAAAAAGGAAAGAGGGACTGTGAGCTGAACTAAAATACTGTCATTTGTGTCTAATGCAATTCATGCTGAAATCATGGTCATGTTGTGCCACGGGCAAGGACCTAATGCTGAAGGTACTGAAGCATATGTTTGGCTTTACTCCTGTGAGTTGTTCCATTACAACTGTACATGCTTAAAATAACAGGACCTTTCTCTCTCTTGGTGAAGCGTATGCCTCGGTGTTTGTAGGTTTATTTGGGCAAGTGGAGAGGACTCTTATCATTTTGCAGAGAACAGACATTGTTTCATAGGGAAATATTTTTTTCCACCTTGAATTTAGAAAGGCATCTAGCGTGCTAAACCCATTTTGTTACTGTACCCACAAAATTTGTTTTGCAAGGAAAAAAAACCCCAGCAGGTAACTGGAGGGTAACAAGGGAAAAGAGACCGTATCCTCATCTCCTCTGACAGTGGTTCGAAGTGTCTGTAAACATCTCTCATTGAGGAGTGGTGTCTCCTCCCTTAAGCCAAACTGTGTGGCTCTTGCTCAGGTAGAGAAATGCTCATGGAAGATGGCAGTCCCACAGTTTTAGCAGGGATCTCTTGCTTGCATCAGCTCTGCCAATTGAACGGAGGTTTGTAAATCGGACCCGAGACAGCGAGTTCCAGGCAGGAGTGCCAAAGAAGCAAGGGTGCTATTTTCAGAAAGAGCCTCAGGATTTGTCTAGACCATGAGTTAAGCATGTGTCTGAGCCTGTTCTGGAGTTCAACTTGGCCCAACATTGGGGTTGTTTGCATGTAAACATAGGTGCCTTCACAGGCTTGGGAACATGAGTGCTCCCAACCTTTGCTGAGAGACAGAGCCTGGAACCAGTGTTGGCCCAAACCTTTGCTCCTGTGGCCTGTGTGGTGTTAGTGTGGCTTCTTGTGCGCTTGAGAGGATACTCTGGCTGTGTGCAACACCTGGCAGAGATTCCAGCAGCATGGCCTGAGAACATGGGGATCACAGCACGAGGCGGGAGCCTGCGTTTGAGCCTGCCCTTTGCCTTGCGGTGGAGAGGTTGTCTATGTGAATTGAATACACTCGTTTTATTAATTTTAAATGGCTCTTTCTTCTTCTAAGGTCACATGTGCGTATTTGAAAGCTCCATCCCAAATTCCTTGGGGGTAACTTTTGCCATTGTTTGAAAATTGTTATTGTTTTCATGGGTGATCCCACAGGCTTCTCCTAGCAGAAACTTGAGGACACCCTGAGCTTTTTTGGTGAGGAGTCCTATCAGAATTACCAGCGGGGCTATGATGAATAATGGTAAAAAATGAATGTTTTCAGGATTAGTCATTAATGGGAGTCAGTATTTCTACCTATTCTGTCTCTCTTGCTTTTATTACTTTTCTCTCCACAGCATGTTTTTGGTTAAATGAAAGTTTAAGCAACATTTTTCCCATTCAGTATAAATAATTGATAACCTCAGGGTATCAGAAATGCAGTGCAAGCTTCCTAAAAGCATTTTCAAGACATAAAAAGAAAGAAAGGAAAAAAACCATCCCAGATCATCACTGTGGACATCTGGCCCCCTGAGAAACCACACCTGCAATGTCTTCTGCAGCCAGCTGTGACAGCACAAGAGTGGGCTTGGAGTACCATTGATGGAGGCACTCTTTGGTACAGTCCTGGATAAATGAAGCAGACACCTATTTTTCTTTTTTTTTCTCTCTTGAAGCCAAATCCAGGTTGAAAAGAGCCATCCTCCTGGTGGCTGCTGTGAGCCGGCAGGAGTCCAGTGGGGAACCCTGTAGAAAGTTGGCTGTGGCTTCCAAGCTGTGGTTTGGCACATATCCTCTCCGAGATCTCTGCCAAATATTCAGACTCCTTTTTAGTGTTTTTTTTTCTTCTTTTCATGTTGGCATTTTATTTAACTGTACCATATGAGTTTAAGGCTGTTAGTTTGATATAATTTGTCGCCAGAATGGGCTGTTTTGTGTGGGGTTCTTTGATGGAAGCTAAAAGTATGAGGTGTATGTAGAAGGTGAACAAATTGTGTTGAGAGGAGGTTGTAGTAGGGGTAACATGAAGCAGTAACAGTGATATTGGGTCTGGTTAGTGTATCTCTCCTGTGTAGGAATTTGACATCACCTCTGCATGCCAAGTTAAGGAGACCCTTGGTTCTCACTGGCAAAGTGTGGGAGAGGGGAGGAACATGGACACCCAAAAAAATTTCTGATCTTTCCCCAAATGCATTAAAACGTGAGTTTTTCAGCAGCTGGGCTTGGTGAGTGCAGTGAGGAGTCCAGAGTGATCCTCCAGCACTTCCCTAAATGTTCCTTTCCAGGGGAGTCTGGGATTCCAGAGTGAACCCTTTGCTGAGCTGAGCACTGGCTGGGGAGTTGCGTCAGATGCAGCAGCATTGTTCTGGATCAGCCTGACCTCTATTAAAAAAATACGTATTTTTCCAACACTAATAGAAACCTTAGCTGAGGTTCTCTCCCTTTCTGTGTGTGCGCCTGAGCACTAAATTAAAAAAAAAAATAATCCCAGATGTGAATCTATAAACCATCTGTTTAAAATAACCATTGTGCAGGACTATAATTAAAAGTTATTTATTATGAATCTTGGGATCCTATTATGGATTTGACTGACTCCCAGGTTTCTGACTTCGCAAACGGTTTATGTATTTATGAGCCATGTGTCTCTTCCGCACTTCTTGGTGCCAGAGTGCATGTACTTTAAACAAAATGGAAAAAAAATCCCCTACCCTCCCATAACTGTTGGCTTCTGATAGTTGCCGTCTAAGAAGTTTTCTCTTAAGAACAGCAAAATTCAAAGTATCTGAGAGCTTTCAACAGATTCAGAGACACTGTTGACAGCACAGATGGAGGCTTGGTAATACAGCTCTCCTGCATGCAGCTACTTAGCGACTTTCCAAATGTATGGCTGGGACAAGTAATGAAATGTTATGATTACTGGGGGCAGGAGGGGACATAACTGGAAGGAAAGGATTTGTTGCTTAAGTCCCATTTGCTCTCAGCCTCTACTTTGCCCTTGTGAAATGGGAGGGAAGGAGGCAGCAAAATTGAAACAGGCAGATTGACAGTAGACATTAAGAGCAGTGTTTTGGGCAACTGGGTGAAGCAAAAAACCCAGCCTCCAGATGACAATTACTCTTTGTTTTATTTTTGTACTTTTACACCCAGTGGACCCAGGAGATCTGCACTGGATAATGCCTGACTGCAATAGACTAAACAATGATTTACCAGCCCTGCTTTATCTGCTGCAGGGCTGTGATGGATCAGCATGGTACATTAACCCTTTCCTCCACATCTGCTGGCCTTGTTTTCCACAAGATACAGCACTGAGATAAAACAGCAGGACTTTTTAAGAAGAATTTTGGGATAATAGTAATAATAGTAATAGAAGCAGCAGGAGGTTTTGAATACACTTCTCTGGAGCTACACTCATCTCTTCTTAGTTCAAGAGGGATTTTGCCGTGAGGACTATGCTCGTGGGCAGCAGTATGTTGCAACTGTGGCTCTATTGTATATTTTTTCAGCAAAAGGCCCCAAAAGGAGTGGTGGGGCTCCAGCCTTGCGCGATGCTGTACCTCACACCCTGGAGGAGCAGCCCAGCCCCGATGGCAGGGAGTTAGGCAGCTTTGGATGACATCTGACATAGCCTGTTTTGGAGCCATCTGGGCCTTGCCTAAAACAAGCTAGAGAGGATGAACATCAGCTTTGCAAATCCTACTCTTTATAAGTGCTTAGCTGCTCTTCTTGTGCTGGCAAAGATTGGCTCTATTTACCTGGGATATGTGGAGCTGTCCTTTAAGGCAGGAGGATGCAGCTTTTCCTCCAAGGTGTGCCTGGGAAAGCACAATAAAGGACACGCTCACACCTGCTAGGTTCAGCAGAAAGGAGGGAAAAGAGAGAGTTTATTTACATTTGACATATTTTATAGAATTCTCAACTCCACAAGGGATTGGAGAACATGTCACTTCCTCCTCAACCACACTTGAGAAAACGGATGCTCATCAAACTTTCTCTTATCACAAAAGGAATGAAAAACAGAAAATACGGTTAAATAAACATCGGCTATTGTTTACATAAAACTGTGTGAAATTCTGTGACTCCAAGGTTAAAACAGAAGGCTTAGCAAAAAACAGGGCAACACCAAGGGACAGAGCTAACCTTCCTCTTTAATCTGGGCAAAACAAAACAAAACAACAACAAAAAACCCAACCAAGCAATAAAAAAAAGAAAAAGACAAAAAAAAATAGAGATGCAGTGGATGTATGGTGAGTGTGGCACCTCCTGCCCACCTTTTAGCACCG
The DNA here is from genome assembly GCA_013397175.1 of Platysteira castanea. NCBI lineage: Eukaryota > Metazoa > Chordata > Aves > Passeriformes > Platysteira > Platysteira castanea. The sequence goes on along the minus strand of VYXC01004103.1, from coordinate 1,549,510 downwards.
TGCTGTAATAACTGAGCTTTGAGACAGTGATCCAGATTTTCTGCCCTCCACATCCAGATGCAATTCAATGACTCATCTCCTGCTTTCCCAAGTATCCTCGCTGTGAGGACCAGTGACTTGTGGGAGCACAAAGAACAAGCCCCTTTCTGCTGAAGCCAGGCCACTGAACAGCAAATAGTTCAAAGTCTACTGAGATGGAGAAAGGAAATGTGAATCTGTAGCCTACTGCTTAAGACACCCTCCTAGACGGAAGGACCCTTCAGTTCCTGTCACTGCACTGTGGGCCACTAATACTCTTCATGTGGAACAGCTGCTTAATCCAAAACAGCCCTTGGCATCAGCACATGAATTCCAAAATCTTCCCTCCCAGAAAACCTGCTAAACCAGCAGCTTTGCTGGGGAGCAAGACCCAAATTTGGCTGCCCCTGTGGGGTGGCTCAGTGGTACCAAGCTCATCACTGGAGAGAATTTTTCTGATTTTAGCAGTGTGGGGGAAACAGGAGGCTTCTGCTTAGGAACAGTAACTAGCAAGTATCTCCTGTTTGAAATTCGTGCATTGGGGTCATCCTTAGGAACTTCTTGTATTGCCAACATGAATAAACCAGGATGTACCTGAGGGCAGAAGGAGGCAGACAGCACTCAGGGGAGAAATTGCCTAGGAAGCTGGGCTGCATGAGGCATTTACCCCAGTAGTCCTCGGGGAATGAGGGAATTAAAAAAACCACAGAGCTGTGTTATTCTTCTGGTCCCTCTCGCTGCCATCTGCAGCAGTAATGTCATCCTTCAAGGAGGGAGCCCAGTGGGTAGCTGCCCACTGGCCCCCCTCACACACACCCAGCCCAGCTGGGTTGGTTCTGAAGGGCACTGTGCATCTCGCTTCTCTCAGAGGTGCACGATGCCCGCTGCCGCTGGGTAAATCATGTTCTCCACAGGAACAAACTCTAAACTGGGTTTTGCCCTTCCTTCACACCCACTTTCACCAGGCAGAAGATTTTCCCACAGACAAAGGTAATCGGGTTGATAGGCTTATTAAATCTGTCCTTAAGCAAACTCATTAAAGAGAATCAGATCTTAGCAGAACCCTTTAAAATACAGACCGTAGTTAAGTTGGGAAGCTTGATTCTGCTACCCTTCAACAGACTTTACAGGGGCACCATGTTCCTGTAAAGGGAATCAAGATTTCACTGAGCGCTTTAAAAGAGATGTTGAACCAGTTGCAATTCTCTGTCGTGGCTGCTTTGTGCCAGTCCAGAGCTACAGACCTGCCATAAATTCGGCTTAACCTGCTGGTTAAATTGCATTTATGGCTGCTCTGCAGTGCTGGAGTGATGCAGAGCAGCCAGCATGTAGCAGTGACCCGACCTGGCTTTTTACAGTAATCGTTTGTGTTGCTGCAGCTGCGCTTTAGAGCCTGATTCTCATTTGCTGATTTCACATTGTCTTGGTGAGAGTGAGTCCTCATTTACACTGATAAGACTGATGTGCCTTTATAGCTCCCATCAGATCAGGCAGTGACTTTGAAGTAAATAAACCTCTGATTCTAGACAAAGGACTGGAGTGTAATAAAAGCTGCATGTTATTCTTCACAGGCACCTTGAATAAGGCCACAGGGAGCAAAATGAAAAGACTGGAAAGCACAGCTTCTTTTTCTTTAGTTTTATGATTTACATTTTTCTAGCCCTTTCATTTTTTGGTCTTTAATTAAGTCATAAGATTGGATGAGGTGGGTACTTGCATGTACTAGATGGCCACCTGTGTCACCTAATGAACTGAGCCACTAATTATAGGTAGAGGTGACTTCAGAGGGCTACTTTAGGTAAGGAATTTGAAGTAGCAAAATTTTGCTAAAGGAAACACCCAAAGTGTTTGTTTTCTACACCTATTTAATGGCAGGGATAACCAGAAGGGTTGACACCACTGGGATAAGGTAGACAATAAATGGAATATTTCTGCTGCCTGCTGTTGCACATCCTCTATTGACATTCCTTAAGGTGGTCAATGTGCTCTTTGGCCTTGGGAAATCACTGGCTTTTTGCCATAGCAAGATGACACTATAATGTACAGTGATTCTGTCTGGTCATGGTGTTTCACTGATTCTCAGCATTTTTGGGGTGAAAGATGAATTACAATAATCATCCTGTCTGGTATAGTACATAGTAGCCTCTTTTAGAGAACCTCTAGGCAGTATTGATTTTCTGCAGTGGCAGAATTTTGTCTTCTCTGAGGTTACCACCTCTTTCTCTGCCATTTGTCCTTCTGTCACCATGAGAAGCCATTCCTGAGCTGTGTAGTTTGTGAGGCAGCTCCTCAAGACCCCGAGGATATTTTAACAAGCACACCATGTAGGTAGTTGTTCATTTAAGTAACATGGATTTCTTCAGTGCAGCACAGTTTCTGTGTGAGACTGGGCAGCAGTCATGAATTACTGTCTAAGTGGGATTTAAGCACCATGTACTTGGGCTCCTGGATTATTCAAAGACTGTTTTCTACTGTGTTCCCTCAAGGGAAAAAAGATGTATTCAATCACAAGGACCTCTCCTGAAGCAAAAGAGCAGACTGCTGACCCCACATTTTATTTTCTGAATTGCAACAAATGGTAGCCTTGGGTTTGGTTTGCTTGCAATAGCTTTTGTCTTTTAATTTTTTTTTCCAGAATAAGGAAGTGACGTGCAAAAGGGAGAAGTGTCCAGTGCTCTCCAAGGACTGTGCTCTCGTCATTAAGCAGAGAGGAGCCTGCTGTGAGCGTTGCAAAGGTGCCATTCCCTTCCTGTTGTTTTCCCTCTTTTTAAAATGTTATCAGTGCACATTTAGGTTGCCAAAGATAGGACAAAATTCATGGCTTCTCAGCTGGAACTTGGCTGTCACCAGAGGCTAGAAGAGGGCAGTAACCATAATTGAAATATATCTGTTTACAACACTGAGGGAAATACATAAATTCATATCTTTATCCTGCAGTTCTTAGTTCTTGCACAGCAACAATCCTTTAGAAATACATCTTTATTCTTCATCGCCATATTGTCATTTTTTAGAGTTACCCCCATTCTAATTTTATCAGAAGTATTTTAGGTCAACATCAATCTGCAAGTAGTCACCAGTCAGTAAGAATCTCTTTAACTTTTTATGTGGTTGGACAGAATAGGAATAATACTTCTGAGTAATAAAAAGCAGGGTAATTATCCATGGCTATCCCTATTTCTCCCCATAGTGGAAACATACCAAGCAAATGTAATTCATTTTATTAAACATGTCCTGATTTAAACAATAGTATTGTGGACATTTTTATGAAAGCCAAATAAGCAACAGTCTGAACATGATACATTTATTTATTGACCAATATTGTATATTCCAAGCTGTTTAAAATGAGATAATTATCAAATAAAAAAAATGTGTAAGCATGCATGGCATGTATCTGCTATGTTTAACCACATGAAAAATATGCAAGTAGATGAAGTTGAAAAGTAGTCTTTTTTTTATATTGATGCAGTAAGTAATATGCTCCAAACCACTAATTTTGCTGAGGGAATGCTGACACAATCAATGAGGTCGAGAATGTTAGATTCAGACAGCTTTACTTTATTTTTCCTCTGTCACTTTTAATTCTCCACTGGTGATTGTGTGGTATTGAGAGGGAGATAGGGTAGGATAAATGGTTGGGAAATAAAAGCATTTCTTGCCTTCTCAGAGGAAATACAAATGCAGGAAAACAGATTATGCTGAAATTCAGATGGAAGAGACATGATGGATGTGTATTTTTCCTGGAAGGTTGCAGAGGTGTGTTAGATGCTGTGCTTATGGTTTGCTTCAGTGCTGCAGCTTTGGAATAGGTTTGGCAAGCCCCAGTTTGAGGATTTGTCTAGAAACATGACACTTTAAAGAGGAGGAAATGAACTGGAAAAAAATTAAAGCAGTACTGAAACAATAATAATTTGAAATTACAGATTTTACACAAATTACATGTAATTTACTTCTTTTGTCAAATTGTGTTTAGTGTCAGCTTTGTAGGAAGAGGTTGCTAAGTGCCAGTTGGATTAGGATGGAGTTTGATTTTTCATTTTCATAATAGGATCTGTATTTGCTCAGCTGTCTGAAAATTCTGTATACATACATATGCATATGTGTATGCATACATGAATGCAAAATTAAAAGAATGAATGTTTCAAAGCTGAGGATACAAACAGTATTTTAATTCAGACTCCTTTTAAGATTTCCTGTTTATCCTGAATTAGGGTGGGTACCTACAGAACATTATTGATAGGCTTGAGCCTGGCATCTGCAGATTGGTATGCTTGGCATCTCTAATGGGATAATTAATAGAAACTATTCAAAAATAGAATCAGGAGGCACACGGATACTTGACATAGAAGAAGGATGAGTTAGCTAGGGTCCTTTCAATGTATCAATGGACAGAGAGATCCCACTAATAGGCATCCAACAAGATCCCTCTCAAGGAAACTGCCAAAGAAACTAAGCAGCCTGGAGTTTGTAGAGATACTCTTCTCATCAGCAAATAAATAACAAGTGTATGATTGTACATAGTAAAAAAAAGTTGCGAACATGTCTTTGCAAAGATCTCAACTTGTTGAAGTGTGCAGAAATGATCTAGAAAAGGGGTGAAGAGGGACAGGAAGTTTGCTGCTGGTGACCCGATCTCTGTAGCACAGTAAAGCAAGAGGAAGGCCTGTGAGGAGCTGCAGAAGGTGCTCAGGGCACTGAACAACTGATGACAAAGCAGCAAAGGAGGTTAATGTCGATGGGAATAGAGGGGTGCACATGGGACAGAACAGTCCTACCTTTACAAATACAATACTGGGCTCTGAGTTGACAATAACTGAATGACAATTGTTTCTGTGTGCTATAAAAGATACTTCTGTGGCGTGATCAAGTCAACCCTCAGCAGTTCTCCAAAGGGAAAATTGAACGCTGAGTTTGTTAGGAAAGGAGCAAGGTACAAACCAAAATGCCCTGTTTTCCCTCTGTGTCAGACAGGCTGCTTATTCCTGCCTCTCTGGGGGCCAAAGTAGAGCTATGGACCTTGCTCTCTAATTTTCACACTTCCCGAGGTGTCTCTTAGTAGCTGCTATCAGACAGAAGACTATTGACTAGAAAGATTCTTAGTCTGATTTAAGATGGCAGTTTCTATGTGCTTAAAATGCAAGAACATTAAATCTCACAATTTAAACAAAAGATCTCTCAAGGACTGGATTTTCAAAGTAGATGTGAAATTTCTGAGTAGGTTTTTCTGCACTTTCTGAAGGGTAAAGCAAAATATGCACCCACTTAACTCCTGCAGTCTTGACACCACCCGCTGTCACCAGGTTGTTCTGGGTCCAGGGAAGAGGCGATGGAACCACCTCTACCCCGGGGGAGGCTGCTTGCTCTCCCCCCACTCTGAACACTGCTGAAGCTCCTGCTCTGTTCTGTGTGAGATCTAAAATGAGTGTCCCACGGGGAATAACTGGGGAATCAAGGCTGCAAATACCAGCCTGGTAGCGTAGCACTTCAGCTACTCCCTTTGGTGTCCCAGCAGCTCCCCAGCACTCCCCGCATGAAGCTCAGCTGCAGGCGGAACTTGGCCCTGCAGCACTTGTTCTCAGTTACTATTTTGTCAAGCTGCCAGAGTGCCCATGGGGAATGCAAGCAGGAAAAGGGAAACAGGTTTGGGTTTTTTCGTTGTTGTTGTTTTTTTTTTTTTTTTTACTAGCTGCATTTCATCTAAACGTGAACAAAATGTTACCAAGGAAAGACATCAGAACCTGATGGCTTTTTTTCTTGGCTCTGTTCCCAAAGCCTGGGAGAGCTTATTCAGGCCTTACAGGCTCTTGCCAGCTCTCTTTGATAGCTTTATGTCTTCCTACCTTGTGAAGAAATGAATGAATGAGTGAATGAATGAATGAATGGCTGCTGTCATCAGAGTGCAGCGTCAGGAGGATAACATTAAGACCAAAGGGCATGTTCCAGAACGGGCTTGTGTAGGAAGGAAACCACAACTCATGAGTCATCTGTGACATCTCTGCCAGTGCATTTTATTCTGTCATGAGGAGCACAAGGACATTCCTTGCCCATTGCAGGGGTGTTGGACTAGATGACCTTTAAAGGTCCCTCCCAACCCAAACTATTCTATGATTATATCTGCAGTAGTGCACACAGCTGAACTCTCCTTTTTAGAGCTTTGCATACAGGAGAAACTGAATCGTTGGTAGAGAACTTTTCCTGAAAATGGTTGTGTGCGGAGCATAAGTCCCTTGCTTCCATCTGGCTATTTGTATGCTACTTAGATAATTTCTAGCATTTCTTTTTTTCATATTTCTTAATAAACAGAAAAAGTAAGGAACGGCAGTTAGTTCAGATTTTGCAATCAGAAAATTCACTGGTGGAAAGTAGCATATGAAAAGATTTGGGTTTTCGTTGTCACAGAATCACAGAATATCCTGAGCTGGAAGGATCCCACAAGGTTCATCAAATTCTGACTCCAGGCCCTGCACAGGATAAGAATGTGCCTGATAAAATTGTCCAAGTGCTACTTGAACTCTGTCAGGCTTGGTACTGTGACCACTTCCCTGAGGAGCCTGTTCCGGTGCCCAACCATGCTCTGGGTGAAGAACCTTTTTCTAATATCCAACCTAAACCTCCCCTGACACAGCTTCATTCCCTTGGGTCCCGTCACTGGTCACCACAGAGAAGAGATCTGTGCCTGCCCCCCGTTTCCCCTTGTGAGGAAGGTGTAGACTGCAGTGAGGTCTAAGATTTAAATTAAGATTTAACATTTAAATCCTCCAGACTAGCCACGTGTTTTAACACTGTTCTTGACTTTAGGCTCATAGGACCTTAACTGTAAAGTTGGTAGGGCAAAGCCCACTTTTGCTGTGTTTGTGAAAAGTTTGAAATGGAGAAATGTGGGCCCATGCTTATGGCTCCCTGCTGCAAGGAGAATGCAAGTGACTCAGTCTAATAGGAAAAGTTTTCAGTGAGATTATTCTTTTGACAGATATTTACTAGAGTTTACAAAACATACCATATACCTCTAGCATGCTATTCATTTTGAAAATACTAAAAAATTAAGCCCTCTTATTACTTTTGCCTAGGATAAATAGGCCACTTTTCATCTCTTGTTTTGTTTAATATATTTAATGAAAACCTATGAGGTCACTTAGATTATAGAAATAGATTTGGCAGCATCATCTTATTTAGTTGGATGGAGACCTGTCACTTAGATATAGAGCTCTCTACACATTGAATAATAAGTTATTTATGATACTCTGAAGAAGTGGTATTACTGGCTCAGGACTGCATAAAGTTTGCATTTCTAAAATTGTGCACCATATTCTACTCTCTTATCCTAAGAATCTGAATCTTCCATGGATGTGCAAAGACAAAGTTGGTGGGAATTTTTCTTACAACAAAGAAAAAATGTTCAGAATTTTCTTTCACTTCCCATGAGCACTTTTGCATTTTCTGTCCTTGTTAACATATAAGAATTACTGGGGGTTTTTTTGTTGTGGTTGGTTTTTTAATTTTCTTTTTATAATTAATTATTGATCTTAGAAATTCTTGTGCTATGCTCCATTGATATGGAATCTATCAGAGAATGGGATCCCAGCCCAGGCAACAACAGTCTACTGAATATTAAATATCCAAAGACATCATAGTTAATTGTGCATTTCTTGGAAAGGATATCAAATACTTTGGTTGAGGATTGCAGCCAGTTTCAACTATTAGGGCTGGCTTGCAAAGGAAGTTAGAGGGAGGTTATGAGATTATCAGTGTTCTGGCTGCTCTACTAACACCCTGCAGGATCCATATGTACCTCTGGCACTTTGTTTGCCTTTGGACACCCCTAATATGAGGTGCCTGACACCACTTTGGTGTCCTGCTGCAAGGCTAACTGGGGGAACCTTTTTGTGGGGCCCCAGTGGAGCACTATAACTTGCAGCCCACCCTTGCATGCTCTAAGGCAAGCTGTCAGAAGCAAGGGGTAATACATGGATGGAGGGGGATGGAATGTAAAGGTAATATATATGTATTTTCCTACAGAAATCTCTTTCACGTTCGCCTGAATAATCTAGTCCTGGCTTCTGTTGTGGACTGGTTATGGAAAGACATGGTTTGAGGACATAATCAAGTCTTAACTTTTCTATTGGCCCTTCTCACTGCTTCTGAGTCTCTTAGTAGAGTGTTCCAGCTCTGAACCAGAAGGTCTGTTTCTTGAGGCTGGAAGTACAGGTTCATATCAGTGCTCATTCAGATTTTAGCTTTGTATTTCAAGAAAAGGCAGAGGTTTTGAAGCAGTGACAGATAGCCACTAGGGACGGTATCATTCACTGTCATCACAGTGACAGTTTTGATTACTTCTGGTTGTGCCTGAGAAAAGGTCTCTATCTCTCCATCCTTTCTTCTTACAAAGGTCTTAGCGCATACATTTGACATCTCTTGAATGTCTGGTGTATACTGTTGTGTTCAGTAGTCCCTCAAATTTCAGATACTTGTGTTACCTTAGTGAATATAATTTTCCATTTATGTGAGAAACTTTTAATCAACAGTCTTGTCGTGTTGTCATAAACACTTTTTCAGTCAAACATCAGTTACCCAGATTTTCACACTGATAATTTTACATGTAATGTTTCTCTGGAACAAAATGATAAACATCTTAGGACATGTAGTCCTGGAATAAGAATTTTTTTTACTGCTTAATTTTGAAAGTGTAAGCTGTACAGATCATGGATGATTTTGCTGGTGTGAGAAAATTGGGTACAAGAGCAAGGAATTGTGTCACTGAGCAACATCATTCATGGCAGCCCTCATAACCATGAGAGGTGACAATTCTCCAGCTGCCAGGCTTGGCGATCACATCGAGCATCAGCTCAAGATTCAATGGCAGCTCTAACTGTATGCCATTTTGGATTGCAAGGTTCCTAGGAACCCTGCAGGGCAACTGTTTTTCACCCTATACGTGGAACACAAGACATTTGGGAAGGTAAAATTCAGTTCCGTGGTGTGCAAGGGGCAAAAAGAGCACTGGGAGGAGGTGATGTCTTTGTTTCCGCTGCTGTTTGCTCAGTGAATATGGGCTGCTTTGCATCCTACGTGTGTGAACTGTGCGGTCCTAGCACAGCTCACCCCCTCTGCTCTGCTGGGTGGCCTTTATATGGCCCCTGTGCATCCCCTGGGTATTGTAATTGCCATGGCTCAGCTGCAAATAGGTTTGCTTGTACTTGGCTACAGCGGAAAGAGCTGGATTTTCACTGTTTAGAGCTAGACTTGATAAGCATGGGAGGTTTTGTATATATTTTCATGCTTCTGTGTTGACAAATGAAGACCGGGGTTGCTCAACAGGAAGTTTAATTTTCTGGTAGCTGTCAATGGCTCTACCTTCACTAAGACATGGAAAAATATATTTCATAATAGGTATATGTGTGATTCACAGTACTTTTATTTTGCCTAACTGATTTCATGCCAGGGAAATACTGCAGAATGTGCAAGTTATTGGTGGTTTGGCTTTTATTTTATTTATTTTTTTTTTTGTTTAGGGTTTTGGGGTTGGCTTTTTTTTTTTTTTTTGGTNTTTTTTTTTTTTTTGGCTAGAAGTGGTATTTTGTGTTAGCATGCCTGGATACCTCCCTGAGGATTAATTTATCAAACACTAAATAAAACATGTCTTCTGACTGTTTTCTTTCTCCTAATGTTTATTTTCCATGCCAGTAGAGAGGTTACATTTTTTAAATAGAAAGTGGAGGGAAACAAAAAAAAAAAGACTTAATAGGAGAAGAAAGATGCTGAAGAAATGAGGGATGAGGAGCCAGTCTATTGTGCACCAATCTATCACTTTCTCTTGGGAGAATAAGGAAATGACTTGTCTATAAAATTCTCATTAGACTAAAATAAGCACAAGTTTCTTCTGGAATCTAATTAGGCAATGTCAAATTGAGTAATAAAGGGTTGTTTTTTAATGAACTCTTGAGGACACTGGCTGAGCTTTAGCACTACTAAACTGTCTTTTACAGTCAATTTCCCTATCTTCATGGTACTGTTATATGGTTGGGTATCTGGGGAAGAAGAAAAAAGGGTCATTTACCAGAGTTGTAGGATTTGGAAAGACAAATGGCTTCCTGATCATCAACTTGTTCACATGCCAATAGCAAAATCTGCTGTAATTTGCCTTTTTTGTTATTCCAGTCCAATTCTCTGCAAGGATGCTTGTTTTAGAATGAAATTGTTCTTTCAAATTAAATTGGCCAAGGGTTGGCTTATTATAATTGAAACAAAGGTGCCAAGTACAGCATGCACAACATTAAAAAAAAAGTAGCTAAATAAGTATATTGGAAGTTATTTAACTGGGGTTTTTTTTGTGCCAGAAGGACTCAATCTGGAGGATCATTTTGCATTTAAGAGGTGACTAGAAGGTAATTAGCATTAGTTTCCACTGCATATGCATCAATTGACCAACTTCAAAGTATTCAGTGGTTTGGTTAGATTCAGATAAGCAACTTTAGGCTTGCATGTTTATCCAGGACTTATCTGAACTATTTGGGTTGAAGGAGGTAATGGCAACAAAACCTACAACTAACTGAAAGTTAATATTTTACATTAATAAAACACCAGCTATTTTTAAAGAAAGGAGCAGGAAAGACTGAAAAATTAGGACACACTCCTTGACTGATATGAATCACTTTAGCATTTTTAAAATTGATGTAGACCACTAATATTTAACTTCCTTCCATATGTGGAATCCTAAAGGTTTTCCTTATGGAGTACGTGAGTCAGGATCAAATTTACTTATTAATGTCAAATCTTTCACATGCTCCTTAGAGCGTTCTCAGGCTTTTTGGGTTCCCTTCTTGAAAACTTCCTCTGTAGCCCTTTTAAAATTTTCTTTCAAGTAGGTATTCAAGCAGAAGTAAGTAGATAGCATTTAAGTGATAGTCCTAAGCTCTGATCTTTCTTGATTTATTATTTTCTCCTGCTCTTCCTTTCAGATGGTGGATGGAAAAAGTAAGTTAGTGTACTAATGTTTCCAAAGGCCTTTTGGGAAGAAAAAAAATGCTTTAAAATGGCTTTTAGGAACTTCAAGTATCTTCTGTCATGCTTTGTTGTGGAAATTGACATCAGGGTCTTTGCTGATGGCTTTGAACACAAAATATTCAGTGACTTCTACTTTCCAGGCCAAATATGGTGTACCTTTAACCATGGATGAGCTAGAACGGCTTGACTGAATTGGCACATAGAATGAGGCAGGTTTCACTCAGATGAATTTAGGTGAGTCTCAGAAATTTCCATGCTATGAATAGGGGGACTAGGAAAGCCCGGCTATATGTTTGCAGGTGTCAGCTGAGAGATTTGTACATTGAAAGGAAGGTTCAGAAAAACTAGCTGGTATGTGGGCTTTTTTTCTTTTTCCTTTTGAAAAGTGAGTAGTGGGTGCAGGTCTGGGGCGTCCAAAGGGCAGAGTGTCAGGGCACACCTCTGGTCAGACACAGGTTAAAGCGTCACCCAGAGATTGTAAAACACTCCTTTCTTGCCCTTTTCATTTTTTCCTGACATTCAGCCTTCCCCCATCTCTCCCCAAGCCTGCTTGTTTTACTGGCTAACTCTCCCCTTCCTTCATGCTGCTCCTTCCGCTGAGCATCTGCTGAAATCCAGCTCCCAGCGCTGGTGTTGGACGGGTGCAGCTCTGTCTGCCTCATTCACCCTGCTGGCCCATGCCAAAGCTTGAGAGCAGTCTTAGTACCTCCAATGCTTCTGCAGTCTCTTCCATTCTGGTACCCATTTTTAAACTTCCCTTTTGGTGCCTGCAGACTCTCCTCACTGTGGTTGCTTCTGGCGTGCCATCCCCTTGCTGCTTTCCACAGGGACAATGGCTGGTGCTGCAGGGCAGAGGATTTTGTGGCATAGCTTGGATGTGCACTTCAAGCAAGAGCAGTGCTGACTGCATGAGTGTGCCATCTTCATGCTTTGTTGACCAGACTAATCCTTGAGCTGAAAATTTTGGTTTAATATGCACATCTGTACATGCAGATTAGCCCAGGGTCATTAGCTTTCTTACAGAGGAAACATTTTACATTAAAGAACATAATTGCTGAGCAAATATGCAAGGTATTTTGCAGTTGCTATTTTCCAGCCTAGCCCTTGATTCTTGATTCTAGTAAAACACACACACAGGTATTTAACAACACAGCTTGTTCCATGCTGAGTGTCCTGCACACTTGTAAACTGTTTCTCGGACTGGGACCAGTATGACCTGGGCTTCAGCAACTTGGGGATGTTAAACACATTGAATAGGCTCTGCATTCATCAGGGTTTTCAGTGAGCAGTAAGTGAGACTGTGCTGCAAGGTTAACTAAGTGTTTTTTAGAATGGAACTTCAAAATGCATAAGAGGAGTATAGGGCTTCACACCGCTCTCTTGACATGTTGTCCTGCACATATGAGAGGTCAGAGAACTATAGTTAATGCACTGAGAATCTGAACATTTCTTTATTATTCAAAATAATTTCATAAGGGCTTTGCTACTTAAAAATATGAGATTCACATGTATACTTTGTGCCTTTCAATGTTTGTCAAATATGAAATTATCACAGCCCACTCTGAAACTACTGATCATCTCTTTTCAAAATATACCTGTTTCAGCTTAGGTAAGTAAAATAGCCACAGCATCTACAAATTTCTCCCACGTTGCTCTGTATTTAGCCTGGAAAAAGAATTTCTGATTACTGCAAATCCTGTAGTACAAGTCTTCTGTTTTCTAAGAACTTAAATGGAGGCAGTTAACACATTTGCAAATGATCTTTATATATCATGATTCCTTTAAATTTTGTGGTGAATTCAAAATGATTTTATGGAGATTTTAAGTTCCTCTGCACTTCAGAGCTGTGATTCTCGAGTTTTCTTTTACATTACTGGTTTAGGGCTGATAAATTGCCTTTATTTTCGGAAGGACATAAAATGTATCCCAAAGCAGGACAGTGCACCCTACACAGCAGAGAAAGACTTAGAATAGTTGCTGAGGTAGGGTGTGGAAATAGAAAGGTGCCGTGGGCATTGTTTGACTGATTGTAGTTTTGTGATTCTGTAGCTCTACATACATGCCTGTGTTTCAAAGTCTTTGGCAAAACTCCTGTTGATTTCATGGGCTCTTTGATCGAGCTAATTTTGAATAAAATATACTAGGAAAAAAACCTAAAAGCAGTAAATGGAAAATGGGCATTTTTCCCACAGAAAATGGGGTATGTGTTATTTCCAAAATTTTTCACGGAACCACTCTAGGTCTCCAAAGAATTATTATTTAGTTGAAACAATTTTGCATTAATAAACTAATTCTTTAAAGACAAATATTATATTTCTACTTTATAAGTCTTTTCTGGTTTTGCTTCTCTGGTCAGTTATTTTATTATTTTCTTTGTGTTCTTTTTTGGTTTTCTTTTTTTGCAAAATACCAGCAAACGGCAGAAGAGAAAACCAAAAAGGAAGGGAAACTGGTAGAACATGTAATCAAAAATGTGAAAATTAATGTTTGTTTTGGTGTTTGCTTTTTTCTACATGGCTTCGTGAAAATTCATTTTGCACAAAAAAAAGTGTGGATTGATCCAGTGTATAGGCAAATAAACCTGCTTTCTGTTAACAAAGTTGTCATATAACACACAAAGACGAATAAAGCCAAACTCTATGAGAGTCCAAAATGTCGCCTCGTGGATATTCACCATGCACAAAGGAACTTGATGGCTTTTAGTTTATGTTCTCCTGTCATGAAGATGAAAAGGCATAAAGGAGAGGTAGCTCTGCCAGTGTCAGCTCATCCATGCTGAGCTGTGCTTGCTGAAGAGCTCTCCCGAGGGCTTTGGTTAACGGGTGAAGATAGCATGGCCAAGCTACATGATGAATACTTCCAGCTCTTCTTTTACCCTCTCTCCCCCCTCTCCCCATTCCACTGCTTGGGTAACTGAGTAGTTCCTGAATGGACTGCAGAATAAAGCACTGACATCCATTTTTAAGTGAGCTATCACTGATCTTGGTTTGTCTTGACCAGTCAGAGTTAGTAAGGAGTTTGGCCAGTTGTGCATCAGCAGCAGGTGTCTGGGGCAGTGCTGCCAGTCCTCCCAGGACACGATCCTTGCTCATCCCAGCTCTCAGCTCTACCTCTCCTGTTAACCCAGGGGAGAGGGCAGGTGGCATTTAGGATGCTGCTCTGTGATCCTCTTTAGCAGCTTCCCCCAACATTGTGTTCAGCTGAACTGATGTGCTTATCTCTCGTCCTCTAGATTGCAGTTTTGGAGGAAATACGTACAACAGCTCCATGAAATGGCACCTCCCCAGCAATCCCTGTGTAACATACCAGTGCCAGGTAAGGATGTAATAAAAATCGTGCTAATTGAGTTGTAAGCTTTTCCCAGGAAATCCCGAGCCTTCATTTATCCAATCCAAATAACATGAAATATTTTATGCCCAAAGCACAATATGGGCTTTGCATTTAAAGTAATTTAAATCCACTCAGATGCAGCCAGCTATAACCAAACATTCCGAAGTATAGGTTTTAAATGACTTGAGTACCCTGATACCCAAACTTTGCTGAAGGAGAGATACACAGCCATGCCATTTCCTGCTGTCTTGACCTTGAAGTAAGTCCTCTTTTCTTCATAATTCTAAGCCTTTTGTGAGATACAAATTGTTTTAGTAATTGGGCACTTCTGTGTGTATGTGTCCATGGGTTTTACGTTTCTTTAAGAAAAACCCACAACCAGATCTTTGTTCCTGGGCTCCTGCACCATTAACACAGTGGTATTTTTGGTAGCTTGGCTATCTGCAACCATAACATTTTCAAGATTGTCACTTGTCAGGCTCAAACCAAGTAATTATGTAGGCGATTTTAGCTTATATCTGTGAATAGGACTGCCACTTTTGCTGACAGTTTTATCTGGTTTTAATAGTAACACTCAGGCAGCCACTAAGAAAGCCAGTTGGAAAGAGGAGATTAGTGAGTATAAAGAGCTTCTTCTAAGAGGGGAAGAGAGTTTCAAGGGTTTTTTTTCTCTTTTTCTGCAATACTTTTGCTCCGTGACACCAACTCATTTTTGAAAATAAGTACACTGAGGAGACTGAAGCTGGAGCAGTATTCTGTATCCTTGCAGTTAATGAAAAGAAACTCACTACATGAATTTAGATATGCTGCATGAAATGATCAGTTCTTTATTGCCTGTTTCAGTATCTAAATGCAAAACCGGGTGATCCTGTTTACTCTAGATCCACACATTTAGAAAACAATTTTGCCTTGCCTCAAACAGCTGTAAGCAGAAAAAAAAAAGGTAGCAGCTTTTATGCATAGAGCCTCACACCCAGGTTTGTTCAGGAGGACTCTTGACTTCTCGAGTAAGTACAGGAAATGTTAATTTACTAATACTTATCAGGCAAAATATCAAAGATAAGTGTCTCCCCTCTACAGAACAAGATGCTTTTATCTGCTTTCTAAGTCTATTTTCCTCCAATAGGAGAGGGAGGAGAATGCCTTGTGTCTGGCCTGTTTTCACCAGAGCTGCATGGCAGATTACTGAGGTTAAGGATTCCTGATAAAGCAGGATTCTTTTGCCTAAGAGGATGCTTGATTTTTTACCTGATGCATTTTAAGGCAAATCCCATGTCTGGAGTCAGGGAGACTCAAGTGGATCTTTTGACTGTGGATTAAGCTGAATCCTGATACCAGGCAGCCGTGCAGAAAGAAAAGAAGTTTTGAAACCCAGTGCTTTGCAGCATGTGCTGGGCTTTAATTCTACTGCTGATAATTGTGAATTTTTGCGTCTTAAAGCAACTACAACACTAACAATGAATGTATCTGCTCTGCTTCTTTTTCAGGAAGGAGTGATAGTAGAGTCAGAAGTACAGTGTGTTGTTCATTGCAAAAACCCTTCCAAACTCAGGGGAATGTGTTGTCCTGTGTGTCCAGGTGAGATTTCATGGTTAAGATGCTGTTCTACAGGCCCAACTGTAATGATACCCATCATCACCTGGGAGGCTGCCTCTAACTTCTCTGTTATACTTGACAAGTTATTGAAATGCGGGCTGGCGACTCACAATGCACAAAGTCACACAAGATATGCTTAATATGTTTTAGTAGAGGTCATGCAGACCAGGGGATGCATAGGGAATATCCTGTGCCAATATCCATAGGTGTGTTTATGTCATTTTTCAGAGGGTCTGTAAAGTGGCCTTGCGTGACTGATGACCATGATTTTGTTAGGAGGGGAAGGATAAGAGTAACTGTAAAAAAGGAGATTCACTTTTTGAAGGGGAGTGAGAATAGGTTGCCTTTGTGAAGCACAGTGGCAAATTACCATGGTTTTTTAGGTTAATTTGATTTTATCAGAGGTTTTGTAGGTAAGCACTGCTCCAGTTGTGATATAATGGATCTATTATATTTTGATTAGTTGTAGTATCTATTAATATCTAATATAAACTCAGGGAGTAAGAATGAATTATAAAAAAGCAACAGCCTAAAAAAAGTGTTTTAAAGACACTTCTAATGGGAGACTTAGCCTAGCCTTGACTTCATTTTTGCAAATTTATCTGCTGTAGAAGGATGTTTTTTTTCCCCTACAAAAAAAGATATTTAGGGTTTCGCAAGGATTTGTTAAGGATTATGAAGTGATTTGTTTTCTTCTGAAGTGATCCTCTCTCTACAACTACCTGAAAGGAGGTTGTAGCAAGATGGGGATTGGTTTCTTCTCCCAGGCAACCAGTCACAGGACTGTCACAGAAGAGTCTCCAGATGCACCAGGGGAGGTTCAGCTTCCTCTGAGGACAGCAGGAGGAATTTCTGCATGGAGAGGGTTGTTAAACGTTGTAAAGGACTGCCCAGGGTGTTGGAGTCACTACCCCTGAAGGTGTTCAAGAAATGACTGGATGTGGCACTTAGTGCCATGTCTACTTGACTAGGTGATAATAAGTCAAAGGTTGGACTTGATGATCTTGGAGGTCTTTTCCAACCTAAACAATTCCATGATTCTGTATCAGAGAGGATGGTGCAATTTACTTTTCATATTGCCGTACAGTGGGGCATGTTAGAGAGAGAAGGCAGCATTCTATCTTGAGCTAAACTTATTCAAATGCTGTTTTCCAGGTTGTGTATTTGAAGGGAAACTTTACAATGAAGGAGAAGAATTTAGGCCTGAAGGAAATAAATGTACCAAGTGCTCTTGTATTGTAAGTATTTGCCTTTTGGCATTGTATCTCCCTGTATGAACTTCAAAAGGCACATGATTATTGCCATAACAAAGTGAAAAATATACGGAATTCAACACTATTATGCATTCTTCTCTTGGAATTCAGGTCTTTGTTGAAGCATTTATGGCATTAATACATTGTATCACTCACATTTTGAATTTATAATATTTTCTGTGACCTTACACTGTAGGCAGATGGAGCAGGTTATTTGGGAGAGGGCTGATCTGTTGAATTAGTGGTGGTTTTTTTGTGGTAGGATCATGCAGGAGGAGACAGAAATCTTTTTGGCCTTCATCTATTGATCAGCATTTATTAGATGCTTCCTTAAGCCAAACTTTTCCAAGGATTCCTTTCAGCTGTATGCAACAAGGGCTTTTTCTCTGAATTACTGAGTGAAGGAATGAGGGTAGCCTCCTGAGGCTGTCCCAGGTGGATTTTTGGCTTGATGCTTGATGAAAAGGTCATATCCTGGATTTTATTCTTGACTAGCAACAATATAGAGAGGAAGTAATAATTGCATCCTTTGGGTAATGAGTACAGGCTTCTTTTTCACTTCCATTAAGTTAAAAGATAATGCTATGTGAGTTGGGGCAGATAACTTTGGCTTCCTTGCTGTAATCTGTGAGATGAGTAAAATGCAAAGTTCAAGTCACTGCTTTTGTTGCAATTTGTGGTCTGGTTATCAGCAGAATATGTAAGGCTTTACATTTCAGTAGAACGCCAAGAAATTTGTCAGTACCAGACACAGTTCTCTGGCATCATGAAAATAAAATAAAAAAAGGAGGAGAGAAAGATAGGCTTCAAAAATGAATCTATATCTACACATATACACACATTGAATGAAGCTGCTGCAGAGTACTTGAACTGTTCTGTGGGGGAAAAAACCCTGGTAATCTGCAAAATTAATTTACACTAAGTCATCACTGCTCCTGTGGAGATCAGGGTTCTCAGGTAATTTTTTTTTTTGAAAGTTTTAATCCTCTAATAATGAAAACATGCTGTCACACATGTCACAGTGATATATGCCCTGGGCTCCTGCTCTGCTGAATGCCTTCAGTCCCAGGCTGAGAACTCCTTCTGTATTTGGTGCCCTTCTCACTTCAGCTTCAGCTGTAAAGCAGTAGCTTTACACTCTGGCTTTCCTTAGTTATGTTCCTCAGGGGAAGGCAGGTCTGAATGGTTGAGAAGTTTGTGGAAACATGCTTGAGTCTTTTTGGGTTCTGCTTTGCTCTTTCATAAGTACAGATATTGCCTATTGCCCAGTTATTGGTGTGCCAACACCTCCTTGATCAACTTTCCTTTGTTCTCTGAATATCAAAAACTTCTGTGACAAGGAGAGCATTGGAGGTGGGAGATATCTGGGGAGAGCAGTGTAAAGAAATAAAGGAATAAAGGGTCACACCTGAAGGTCTGACCTTGAGAATTGCCAGTCTCAGCTGCGTTAGAGGAGGAAATGCATCAACTATTGAGAATAAGAAATTTAAAGCCACTTAACCATCCCTTCCAAGAAAGACAGCATGATTGTTTTGGATGTTAATGACATATGTATAAAATGTCCAGCTCTCATTCTGAATTTTTCTGACAGCTAAAGAAGTGCCATCTATGTGTAAGCCACACCAGATCTCCCTTCCTTCTCTCTGCAGAACCTTTTTTACCCTCTTGCCAGTTTCCTCCAGAATTTGAGCCTATGCTAATTCCTACGTGATTTAAATTTGAAGTAAATAAAGAGGGTATCCTCAGGTTGTGATAGCAGTCTGGTATCTGGTTTTCATCCATTCCCTTTTGGGAATGGGTCCTCAGTGAATCTCTTATCTAAGCAGCTGGTGGATGGATGTCTTATTTGAAGATACCTACCTTATCATGCAAAGTGATGGGAACAGGCTTGTGTGTGATGTGCTGTAATTTGTGCAGGCTTTAACAGATGGAGGGAGGCTCCTCACCCCAAATTAGGTTTCTTCTGGGATTTCAGATTGCAAGTAGTGAGTCTTTTGTGGAAACATGGCATAGGAGGTAGCACAAATTATTGCTAAGGTATTTTGGGGATGTGTATTTAAGGATTCCAGCTACTCTCACTTCAGGGTGAATTCTGCATTTTACTTGGGAGCAAGCTTTATGATTCTGGACTCCACAGGCCATCACTGTCCCAGGGCTAGCTCAAACTAGGGACTGTGGATACCGCTGAACAGGAAGAAAGTAAAGACTGATGGCTGTGGTTTGTTTTCCTGGAGATATGAAGGGTTGATCAGCACTCGCTAAACGTAGTAAAATGAGGAATTACGTAAAAAAAGGAATTTTATTGTTGCAAAATGATGCACCCAAAAGTCAGTACACATCTGCAAATCTGGGCAGTGGGGATGCACCTTGGGAAAGCAGTTTGGTAGTTCAGGTTTGTGGTATCTTCAGCTCAAAATGGTGTCTACTAGATACTACTGAGCTCCCAAAGGATGTGAAAAGGCTGTTAAGTTGTTAGGATTTTTTTGTTTATTTGTTTTTAACATTGTTTGTGCAAATGAGGACAAAACTGGGATTTTAGGTGGTAGGGGTCCCCATCTTGGTGGAGCAGGCTGGCCAGTTGCAGGGCTTCCTATGTGTCCCATGGCCCTGAAGGGCAGAGAGAGCAATGGCATGGCTATACCTGGGCGATTCACTCGGTCCTTACCTGCCAGGAGCTAAACTCATCAATATGGTTCCTGCTTAACACCACTTGTGGTCCTAGGTATTATCTACTGAAAACCAGACCTAACTCACCAAACTCATTTCAGGAGGTCAGTGAAACAAGCCATTAACTAATAACTTTTGGGCTGTTACCGAGCCAGGCTGTGCTCGCGGCGGCAGGCGGAGATGAAAGGCCCTGTATTCCATTACCGCTCCCCTAAGTGAGCTGCTCCTTGGGGCGACTAAGATTTCTTGCTGAAAATGAGAATGTATCACCTCTCACTCAATGCATATTGCCTGTCAGGAGTGAACGAGCTGACTTTTAATGACTCAGTTTCTCTGGGGAGAGGCATTTGTGTAGGAAAGGTGGAAGGGATAATAGGGATCTCCTCGCACCCCGGCTGAAACCCAGCTGTCTCGCAATAATTCATCTGTCTGGCCTGTTCCTGCTTTTCGTGATAGGCCAGTGGCCTGTTCTAGAGAAACCTTGGCTATTTTCCCTACCATAAGCACCTACTTAAATGAAGGACTGGCTTCTTTAATCAAGTGTTATTTCTCAGATACTACTTTTATGAGGTCGAGAGTGTGTTTCTGCTTGCACAGTAAGAGCACTTGGCTTACATGTTTCCTTTCCTACAGCCTGCATTAAAATAGTCAGACTGTGATTATCGTAAATGTTTTCATTTTCTCCTTTGATGTAGCACGTTTGGGAAAAAAAAATAGTGGAGGGGGGAGGAGAGAGAGCCAGGGAGGGAGGAGAGGAGGTTTGGCAGGAAAGTGACCTTGCGTGAGAGCGGTAACCATGGAGCAGCTTATCTTTAGGTGGTAGTATCCAAGCTCATAACCAGCCCCTTTTGACTCCTTTGAGCGCTGTTACCCAGACCGTGGGCGCTGCGCGTTCCGGCATGCGAGGCATGCGGCCGTGCGAGGCACCGCCACGCTGGGAGCGCGCAGCCCCACGGAGACGCCGCAGCCCAGGGCCCGCCGTGCTCCACACCCCTGCGGAGAGGAGGGAAGCAGACCTGCTTGGGAAATGGAGGCTGGGTTATGGCATTGCTGGAACGGTTGAGAGCTGGGAGTGGGAAAGGTTGTGCTGTCTGTCTGTCCTGCAGAGAGGCACGTCCTGGGGACGACCATCAGCAGGGTGGTTACGTGTGTTTGGTCCCCAAACAGCATCGTTTCACAAAAGCAACGCTGCCCTCTTAGCTGCTCTTCCAAAATGATTTGGAACAAGTAAAACCCGAATAGCTGGAAGCAGAGCACAGGGAATTGAGGCTCTTGGAGAGCTGAATCAAAAAGAAGCCTCTGGCCAGTCTCCTTTGCATCATCAAGGACTTCTAAACCACTGCTCAGAGGGGTTCAGGATGTGCCCAGCCACTGGTCTGCAGGTGCACTTGTGGGTGTGTGCGTGCAGGAAATGTCGTGTCGTTATATTCCTGAGTGCTAGGATGCAAATAACTGAATAATAAAAGTTTTGCACAAAGAAAAGGAAATCACAACGGGCAAAATCTGTTTCTAAATCAATGAGTAACAGGCGTTTGAACTGTGATAAGTAATGAGAAACTACATATGTAAGTGTTTTGGATGCTGAGGGTGGAATTAATCTTGTCTAGCTCCAGCTATTCAGAAGTAATGTGTCTGATCTGAACTACTTATCTGGGCTCCTCTTCAGTTAATGGAGAGAGAGAGAGAGGTGGGATGGATTACTCTCTGCAGATGCTTATCTTCCTCCACTTACTAGAGAGGGAGCCTACCCAGCTCCTGGCCTTAGAGATGGCTGAAGATAGCCAAGACCGATCCGGCCCCTGCAGTCAGCTAGGTGATAAGGCATCCTGATAGTGCTTTAAAGGCTTGGCTTTAACTGGTATTGGGAGCTGCTGGAATACATTCCCACCACAAAAGACAGTGGGGGAGGTACAAGAGTCTACTGGGAAACTCAGGGGAACATGCAATTAAATGTATCCCCAGTGAAGGCTGAGGATAATTCAAATTCAAATTTCCATCCTTAGTGCAGTGCCAAATGCTGATCTTCCCAAATTTCCATGTACTTCAGCTGCTTTGATTCAGCTCCAAACTGCAGCAGACACTGTCTGCCCTTACTCTGGGGCTAAGAAACAGAGACAAGGAGTTGTAGTGAGGGGTGGAAAAGCAAAGAGTTGATCTTTTGGTACGAGCAGTGTTCACATCCTCAAGGTTAGTGACATTAGTAAAGTGTTTGGCTTATGGATGGATGCAAATGGAGACCAGGAAGAGCTCAGAAATGGGATGTGGAGGGTTGGTCACCGTGTCTCTCTGGGAACACCCCATAATTTTGTCTGCAGATTTTTTGCAAGGCTAGACAGTTTGGCTTTCCCAGTAGCCTAATAAAAAAATAGTCTTCCAGGTAGGCGAAGTGTGGTTACGGAGATAGGTGTGGAAGAGCAAGGACTTGGTATGTGCTGAACTTCAGCGAGAAAAATAATGCAGCACGGAGACATAGGCATTCTCCTGTTATTTATTTTTTCTTTATCTGATTTTCTTCAGGCTTCAAAAAGTATACTTACCTTCATGGGGATTGATTGATTCACTGGGCCATGTCTGAAATATTAAATTGCTTTAATTTTGGAAATACTAGAGTTAAAAAAAAATAATTTGGACATCTAAAAAGAAAAGGTTAAAAACAGTGTGAGTTTTTTTCTCTTATCAACATGCATAGCCGTTTTCAATCTTCTTTTGATTTCTCTCAAAAAATATCTCTCTGAGGAAAAGTTAAAAATTATTTTAATAAAAGTCAAGAAGCAAAGTTAAAAATAAAAACTATTCACAATTTTTTCTGAAATACAAGTAAACTGGCATAGCAGTGCAAGTGAGCGTAATTCAGTGGAGTTATTCAGTGTAAGTAATTTTTATACATAAGCACTTCGAATTTTAGACTTTAGGAAGCATTTTTCTGTGTCAAAGTCTCATTTCCTCCCTCTGTGGATATTTGACTTTCATCCTACGTCTCTCCTGCCTGCAGAACTTCCTAGCTCACCTAGTCAGAGTGTGTTCCCAGCTCAGGCTGCCGAAACCCTTCATCATACTTTCAATTTTGGTGAGGATCAAATGAGTGTTTCTGTGCAGAGAGAGACTGTGCCCTGTTTGGGTGCATTTCCAGGGGAATAGAGGTATTGAGCAGCTCCCTGAAGGTCTAGATTACTCTTCAAGGATCATGGGCTCAGAACACACAGCCTCTTTCTCATATCCCTTCCTTCCTTGGAGCCTTTTTCCTTGCCCCTCCTACTCATCAGACTTCAGCTCAAATTTTCCTTCCATGCTTCAGCATGGTCCCCGTTCCTCTGGCTGTGCAGTCAGAGGGGTCTGCCTCCAGCTGTTCTTCCTTGTCCATAGTTTCATACAGGTAGCACTATCCAGTTATTATTTCTGAGATGGCATGTATGGGCAGCAGTAAAAGAAGAGTGCCTGTTGTGCTTTATATCCTAAGGACATGTATTTCTGTCTCTGAGAGAAAAAAATGTGGAAAAAGAATGTGAAGAAAGATGAAAGCATGATTTGGCAGATTTCTGTGGGGAATTTTTCCTGTTGGAAAAGGAGGGTGGAAATGCTGAGGAATTGGAGGAAGGTGCTCTGACTTTATAAGGCTCTTATTTAGATAGAGGCTGTCTTTCCAGTTTTATGATCAAAGATGGTATTGTGATAATGAATGAATTAAGTGGTACTAGAAGCCATGAAAGACTTAAAGCTTCTTGGGTACCCGAATGGCCCAAATGAATGCTGATTAACAACATTCCCAAACTGGGCATTGCAGTACAGAGAAAAAGTGTCCAGGACTTCTTCTCATTTAAAGGAAATGAATACACAAAGCACAGTGGATTTTGCATTCCTAAAGCATATAAAGAATACAATAATGCAGGCTGACCACTTTTAAATGGTGATAATAAGGGCTTATACCACGAGTGCAGGTTGCTGTTGTTCCTGAGAGAAAAGGAACAGAGCTTAGGCTGTCAGGTGTCTGTCCCGTCTTGTTATACTTTTCCTAATTAACAGGCTGGGATTGATTACTCTTACTGACAAAGAAGAATTAAGTCTTTAGCAATAACACAGCTTTAGCAATAAAAGGAGAGCTGTTAACAGGCAGCTTCTGATGAGGGGACTATTTTTTATTGGCACTGGGGTGCAATGAGGACTGCAAACATCTCTGCTATAACTCACTCCTTGCAAAGGCAAGGATCTATCTTAGAGTGAAAACAGAGCAGTAAGATGGCAGAAAACAAAGAACCTGGTTAAAGTAAGCAAACAAACAAGCAGAAAAAGAACCTGCTGTCCATCAGGGGATGAAAGGGTTGCACGTGGTTCCAGAAGTGCCCAGTGAAGACAAAGGTTTTATGAGAGAGGCTATAGCACTTCTTGTAAGTGGCTTCAAATGGGAATGTGTGTGGCATCTCATGGGAATGCTTGTGTGCAGAATTGATTTGGGTCTAAAAGATTCCCACCAATTGTGGTAGGAAGCAGTAAAAGCAATAGCTTGTCAATTAACAGGGCCTTTGTTTGCCAAATATTTTATGGAGTCCAAGACCCTTTTGGCTGGTGATACAAAGAAGGAAAGGCTGACAAGAGTAGTAGTACTTGGCTTTCATGTTTGTCATCTATTTGGTTTAAATAAACTTGGATGTTGCAGGTTTGGGGCTTGCTATCAGATAACAATAGTTAATGATTTTAAACTTGCACACAGCCCGCTGTGTCCTTAGACAAGATGGTTTAGTATACACAATCCTGGTAAATGAATTTACATGAGAGCTTAATTAACTGCATAACACCTACTTGTCTTCCTCCCTCCAATTTTCAAAAGCAAAAAAAAAAAAAAATTAGAGACAATACATTGTTACATTTGGGCCTTTAGGTTTTATCATAGAATCATAGAATGTTAAGGGGTTGGAATAGACCTTAAAGGTCATCTAGTCGCACCTCCCCTCCCACTAGACCAGGTTGCTCAAGGCCTTATGCAACCTGGTTTTGAATGAAAATGAATATTAGCTCAGTTGGCTGGAGCATGATGCTAGTAACACCAAGATTGTGGGTTTGATCCCTGTATGGGCCATTCACTTAAGAGCTGGACTCAGTGATCCTTGTGTGCCCCTTCCAACTCAAAATATTCTGTGATTTTCTACTCCTCTTTCTTAAGTCTGACCTCATATCATTTTGGGTATTGAATTATTTTAGTTAATTGTGGTTTTGTTTTTGACATCGTTCATATTTAATGTATTTTGTAGAAGATGTAAAGTGAAATTTGGGATCAGTAAGTTTGAATTGCTGTTGAGCTCTACTGTGGTTGCCAAATTCCATTTTGACTTACTATCACTCTGCTTAAATTCTCCTTGCTCTTTTTATTGCATCCTACAGCATTGTTTTTGTTTTCTGTCCTTGAAGCATTTTGTATTGATAAGGGAGTAAGTTTCCAACTCTAACTGATAAACTAGTCTCCAGCTGGGATATGTGATAAATTAACATTTCTTAAAACAAATCAGTCATATTGAAAGGATAGCTAAGGCTCCTTGGATTCCGCCAAGGTTTTAAATGTTAGCAAAAATACTTACTGCTTTTGCCTTATTTAATGATTGGAGACAAACACGTTGGATAGTCAAGGGAAGGAAAATTATACCCAGCAAATTATTTTCAGGATTGTGACAGGCTGTAACTTTTTTATACAATCCATCCTGTTAGGCTCAGAGCAGAATAGGCAGAATAATTCATTGGCTGTCAAAATAGACATGGGAAACAGAAAAGGAAAAAGAAAAAGAGTGCTTTGAGACATGACAGTGATTTACTTACTCTGGCTTAACCTGTCAGAAATAGAATGTGACTAGGTGCCAAACTATCATAACATCCTTGGCACTCTGCTGTGGTTACATCAATGTGAAGCAAAGTTGCAGAAATCCTTGCAGGCAGCAAAGGGTTAGGGTCATGAGTAGGACGTAAACACCCAGCTTGTGGTGCGGGTGCCTGAATATGAACGGTGACTCCTTAAAAATGCTTTCTAACTCCAGTGATAGAATTTGCCTGAATGTCTTAGCTTTCTTCCAGGAAGTTCTGCTCCCAAGGTACCTAAACTTCTGTCCCAAACATGACTAGAACACCATTAAACTTAACAACTCCGAGGTTCATTGAAAACCCAAGAAGTTTTCAGTTCTCTGCCAGAAGCTTTGTAAAGAAGCATCGAGATTTTCTACAGAAAGCAGATGTGTGTGTGTGCATGTGCTGCTTTTTTTTTTTCCCTAACTGGAGTTACTGGCATTACTTGTTATTTTGTGCTAAAATCATTGGCATGGAAATTTCTTTATTGCCCCTACTTGGGTGTCAGAGTTGATGCAATTGAAAGAGCAGATTTCCAGCACTCAGCTCTCATGTTTGAGGCATTGGAGCCCAAAAGCACTTGAGTAGCTTGCATGCTTTGTATGGTTTCTTTTCCCTTTTTTCTTTTCCTTCTCCAGAACACAGCACCAGGAATTTTCTGAGAGTAGGACAAAAGCTAATGTGCCTTTGCCAATAGAATCCTTCACAGGAAAAAACAGAGCCAGTCTCAACTCTGAGAGCATAACAATGAGGAGAGTCTTGTTCCTTTTACTACCACCTGCCTTGCACCCCAATATTCAATATACTCAAGAAAAATTTGCAAATGAGTTAATGCATGTGAAAATAATTAACTGCAAGAAGTGTAAGGATTTTCTGCTTTTCAGTGCTCAGTCTGTTCTCTGCCCTCTCTCCTAGGGGCAGCATAACTTTCCTTCTCCTGGATGCAGCTGAATAGCAATTCTTCCTAGCAGTCTCAGTTGCTGATGTACTATTTGTTCTTTCAGCAGCCAGCTGAACTGCCCTGCTCCCTGTCTTTTGAGGTCAGTTTTTTAAATTCCCAAAGGTTCCAGCAATTACCATTCCCCCCTCCCATATAAGTTTTTTAGTGCTGCACTTCAGCAAGTATGGGTATGTCTGGGATGATGCAGGGAGGGAAAATCCAATGTTTTTTATATCTCCTACTCTCCACTGCTTTTTGTAGTTGACAGGCACATGTAAAATTTCTTATCAGGAGTACTTGCACACCATCTCCTACTGTGACTTAGTCTTTTTGACTGTGAGCCTGATTCTTAGTGAGCATTTTATAAAGTAGCTAAGTGGGAATAGGGCCCATAAAAGTTGACACCTGGTGGAAACCCAGCCAGGGAGGCATTTTCTTTCCCCGTGGTGGTGTTACATTCCTTGTGGTCTGCAGTAATAGCTCTGCCTCCTGAAGTATGAGCTGTGGGGTTTTACTCCATGTTCAAATTGCCATCGCTTGAAACGTTAGCATTTGTGGTATTTGGAGGACACATTTTCGCTTCCTGAGTATTCAGCACAGGAGAGGTAACAGCAAGTGATTATATAAAATGAGGAGTAAGTTACAGGCTGGTTTGAGGACTGAGGGAGATGGAAGGAGTAGAAACACTCATACACATCAACAGAAATATCATCCACCTAGGTAACACATTTGCTGTCATTCTGCTGAGAACAGTATTTTGCAGTGTTTCTCTGAGTCAGATAAGAGGCTAATGAGGATACTATTAATATAACCAATCACCAAAGGTGCTTTTTGCAGTTTTCATAATGAGCACCTATTTGTATTTCTAAATATCCTGTCTGCCTCTCATTGCTAGCAGTCTCTGGGAAATCCTTTATCTCAGACTTTCTTCAAATTTATGGAAAGGTGGCAAAGTTCCCAAAGTAGGCTTAGATTTGACATGCTTGTTACCTGATACTGCTCTTCGGACAGTGTGTAGCCTGGTAAACTCTGATTATAATAAATTTTTAGTTCCTTGTCTGATTTTTCTTGTAGAGCAGTGAATTCCAAACAGAGAGGACGTTCCCTTCTCAGTATGTGACAAGGTTTAGTGGAGAGGAGCCAAGTCATGCCTAGGGAATAATTTCTTTGTTCTTGATATGGTGGTTGCAAAATAATGTGTGAAGCACACAGTGCTCTAAGGGAGCAAGCAGGGCTCCAATCGGCTGGCACCCTGGAGCTGCCACGGAAAGCAAAGGTCCTAGCTTGCCAGTGAAAACCCAGGAGTATCCAGACAGTACAGAAATTAAAATCTGCAATTTCCAGCTCCCCACAAAATCCTTCATCTCTCCTTCATTTTGAACTCTTATCTTTTTCTAAATACTTACGTTTATCAAGGTGGGGAAGCATACATAAGATGTATCCTGGAAGTGGGCAGATGAAAGCAAAGGCAAAAAAAGCAATTAATAATTTCTGACGTACAGGATTTATAAGGTATTTGTGGTCCTGCAAACAAAGTAAACCAGTCATGATGGGAGTAGGAGCTTTAAGTCAGTATCATAAAAATAACTGAAAATCTCATTTGAAGTTCATATCAACTTCGATCAGATAGAAGACTTTCGCCTAGGGATGACACTTGCCCACAGAAGGAAAACTAAAATAAAACATAGCATACCACACATGCCTCGTCAGAATAGCCTGAAATATTCCTATCTGGAATGCCAACAAGCATATTTGTGGTTCAACTACAGAATAAATAACGATTTAATATTATTAATTAAAAATTATTTAAGCACACAATCTCTGGGCAGTGTATAACATGAAATATATTAAACTCTGCTTCCCCATTTCCCCCAGTACTGAACAGAAATTTGGATAAAATTTAGTCTTCTATAATAGCTTTCAAAATTACTGGTTTAATAAATCAGAACCAATATGTTGAAAATGTGTAGGAGTTTGACAATTTGTCTTCAACAGCCGTAATACCAGAATGAGGATGTGTCAGCCCTATGAAATACTATCAAGATGTTTCTTTGCAGTCCGTTGACAGAAATGAAGTTGCTGGAGTTTTTTTAGTATTCAGGGTTTCAGCATTTCAGTCCAGAAAGGAAAGCAATGAAAAGAAACAGGATGGAAATTTTAAAATGTTAATTTATGATCGTGTTCTTAGTTTTGACTTTTGGCTCCAAAATCTACATGTCTTCAAATAAGACAGTGCTGAATTCCTCCACCTCATTCTCAAGTGAGAAAGTCTCAGCAGCAGTGGCTTTGAAATGCTGGCCCTTAGAGAATAAGTTTCTTCTAGTCCTTTCAAACCAAATTTCATTTAGACTCCATGTCTCCTCCTTTTATCTGAATTAAACAATGCTGAACTTAAAAAGTTACAAATATTTAAAAGAATGTGGTTTTCCGTGATAAAATTGAGATAACTTTGTTCATAAAAATGGAATCCAGGAGTTGGGTTGGGCGGGATAAAAATGAAGAACTAATAATGTCCACCACATAATTTTATCACCTATTGCTAGTGTGCTGTCAAAACAGCAGAGTGTCTTTGGAGATGACTATGCACTATCTCTAAATTTTGACAAACAAACTGTTATTGTATAATCCCACAAGTCCCATGATTTCCTGGTTTAATCGTGTTCATTTCAGCGGTGCTAACTCAGAGACAGATTGAGTCCTGCATTTGTAACTTACTGTTTTGATACTCAAGAGCAAATACTGGCAAGCTTTACCTTAACATCTTGCATAAAGGCTTGGAGGCCAAATGGAAAATTTTGTCGAGTAGGATTGTTTTGCCATACTGAGAATAAGGGATATGAATGGGGGGGGAGGGGAGTCGTGGTCGTGGAGAGAGATGGATTTTTCTTTTCATTCTTTCTTTGATTCTTTCTTTTTCTTGTTCTTTTGCTCATTCTTTTGTGTTCTCGTTCTTTCTTGGAACACCCCCAGTGGCATGAAAAAAGCGGAGTGCGCCTGGGTGCCTCTGTCTGGGCACACGTGTGTGCGTATCTGTGTCTTGCACGTGTGCTGCTGCTGTGTGAGCGTGAGCGTGTTTGTGCGAGGGCACGCACTTGTGTGCACGACCCGCGGTGCCCCTGGCCGCGTGTCCCCAGGGGTCCCCAAGTCCCTGGATCCCCGTGTCCCGTGGGATCCCGGTGTCCCGTGGGATCCCCGTATCCCGTGGGATCCCCGTGTCCCCCCGGTGGCTGGGCGCGCGTCTCCGCCCCGCCGCCAGATGGCGCCGCCGGGCGCGGCCCCGCCGGGCGCGCGGGGTCTCGGCGTTGTTGCGCGGCGCCACCTGGCGGCCGCGGGGGTAAGGCGGCCCGTGGTGGGGGACGGAGGCCCCGCTCCGCAGTCACGGAGCGTTTCCAAGGGGCCACCTCAAAAAACATCATGGAAACCTGTTTGTGATGGCAGATTTTGTGAAAAAGACCAGGAGCCATAAAGTGAGAAGGCGGTCAGAGAGGTGAAGCCTGTTAGGTGAAGAGTGACCTGTGCTGATGGGTGGCGTCGATCCTGCCGGGACTTGGCAGGGTCGCCTCAGCCGCGCCTTGGTGGCTCAGCCGGAGACAGGGTACACATCGCGTCAGGGTGCACCCGAGATCCATTACCAAACAGCCGGTAGACAGGAGGCAGGGGAGACAGGTGCCAAATTATCCCCCTGGGCCTGGTGGAGCCGCTCGGGGGCACCCTGGGACGTCCGTGTGGGGAGTGGAGAGGTTGCGCCTGGCCTGCCACCCAGCCTGGCCGACGGGTGGTTGCCTTTCCCAGCAGCACAAGGAGCTGCAGAAGGGAATATTTAATGCAGAGTAATAAAGTAGAAGTAGTTACCCCTTGTGATGTTAACTTACCAGTAGAAATGTGCTGTGAAATGCTACAACAGCCTTATGGGCTGTCCTTGAGTTCAGCAGCTCCTAAGCAGAGAAATGGTCAGCTATGACTAACTGGACAATTAATAACGGACATTTAATAGAAGCCATATTCAGAGATTCCAGCAGCTCTGTTTCTGCATGCAATGAAACCGTAATTTGAATATAATTCCCTAGAACCTGAAAGTACTTGACCCTTTTCTCTGTATGAGCTGACTTCCCAGCTGGTGGTGGTCGTGTGTGTGTATTTGTGCTAGTGAGGCCTTTTACAAATGCTCTTGTTCTCTGCTTTCGCCTCTCCCCATCATCATTTCTCTGGTAATGAAACTCAGGTCAGCAGGGTAAAATTGTTGGATTTGATTTCTGGTGACAGTGCAATTTTTGAAAGAAACTTTTGCATATACAGATTGATTAAAAACTGGCAACAACTGAAATAACCCTGTACTGGAATAACAGGCATTAATTTATGGCTTCTTGTTTTCAGCCTAATTGAAATCATAGGAGAACACAAAGGAATGAAACCTGAACAGTTGTGTTCTGCTGGGGAGTTAAAAAAGGCAGCATTGACTTGGAGTCTGGTCAGCTGTAAGTGCTAAGTTGGAATTGGTATTTATTATCAGAATGAAGATAAATGAAATCACCAGTCATTAGCTCACAATGTGTAAAGAGCTCTGAAACGCCTTTCCACACATGCAGACTCCCAAGGGGCAGCTGCAGCCTCTCTGCCTCCTTGCAGCAGTTAACAGGTTGCAACAGCTTTCCTGCAGGGTTATCTACACTTGACATACCTTCTCTTGGGCTAATTTGATATGTAAGGTGTGCCCACGCAGGGAAACAAACTAACAACAGCATGGGATGAGTAGGTTACTGGGCAGAGAGTTTGGCTTAGGAAGTGGTGGCTGGTCAG
Organism: Platysteira castanea; assembly: GCA_013397175.1. Lineage (NCBI taxonomy): Eukaryota > Metazoa > Chordata > Aves > Passeriformes > Platysteira > Platysteira castanea. The sequence continues at coordinate 1,518,088 of VYXC01004103.1, read as the reverse complement.
AGGGTGGCTTAGCTGGTCAGCTGGTCAGCGTTCACATCGCCACTGAAGTCACCATATAGGGGACAAATTTAAACTACAACTTTTAACTTGATAATCCTTCCATTTTTGCAAGGCTGGGAAGAATGTAAGGGACTGGAGGCATTTGTAACCATCTGGAAAACAGAAAATGGTTTCTTGGTGATGGATCTTCCTCTTTTAGACCTCAGGGACAGCAGTGCCAGAAGGCACTTACTCCTCTTGTTTTTCAGGCTGGGTAGCAGGAAGATCCACCCCATGAAGTAAGTAATTGGGAGTGCCTTTGCAAAGTACTGTTATAATTTAGAAGGAGAAGTAATCTATGCCCTAGTAATTCCCATTTTATTTCCTTGTCTCTGAAGTGAAGGGTCTGGGGATGGTATAGTAGACATGTAAAATAAAATGTAGACCTTTCTTCCTTTTTCACTTTCCTTTCTGTTCTTTTCACTCTAGCAGAGAATGCCTTGCTAATCCTGGGAAAAAGCACCCACGTGAATTGCTCTAGGGGCAACTCTGGCTGCTGTGTGTGTTTGACTTCATAGAGAGACAAGAAGGTTGTTTACTTTGAGTCATCACCAATTCACTTGAAATTGACTATTTAAAAAGAAACATCTTGGCCACTTAATCAGTGTCTTTATGTTCACTAGGTGAACACAAATGGACACCTTTCCATTGTGCCTGCTGCTACAATAACCTGTTTAGGTGCTTGAGGTGTATGGCTGAATTCTCTGTTTGCTTGTTCAGACGTAAGGATCCACGGATTGAGGCAGAAGGATGGTTCATCTGGGCATGTGTCTTGTCTCCTTCCGATAAGGAGGTGTTAATTTAATATTACTCCCAATACAATATGTAAAGTTTTATCACAAGTTCTTCAGTTGACTGTAAGAGATGCTGAGGCCAGGAATGTGATAATTAAAAAAACATAGTAAAACTATCGATTAGAAAACCTTGGGTAGGCCAGGTTGACTTCATCCCTGCAGCATTACATGGAGCCCCCCATCACGCAGTAAGCAGAAGTCAGAGGGTCAAAGGCGTTTTAGGGTTGGATGTAGTTAGAAGAAATGGCATGGGTTTGGCTGTAGGCCTTCCCACTCCCCTGAGAGAGCACAGTGGAAGGTAGAGAGGGAGAGGCCAGTGCTGTCTCAGGCAGCAGAAGCTACAGGCTGTCTTCAGGATGCAGAGGGTGACTGGCTTGATTTAGGAAAAGTAGAAAAGTTGCCTGAAATTTTGGGGCAGATGGAGATAGTTTGTTATTTACTAAATGTTTAATCATGCGTTTGGAGGTTTTTTTTGCTTCACTACTGCTATAGCTTGTGCTTTCAGTAGACACACTCTCTTAACACTTGTTTACTCTTGCTGGTAAAGTTTGTTCTGACTGATGCAGCACATATTTACTGTACAGGGGTGTCCATTTAACTGGGATATTAGGATGCTCTTAATAATTACCAGCTTTCCAATGAGCTACTGCAGTGTGGTAGAGCATGGTGGTGAGCACCTTCCTGGATCACCTAGAGAGATGACATTCCAAGAACAAGGGGAGGAAGAAGTGTCTTCCAGAGACTAGCAATAACTGAGAAAACTCTGGCATATGGCATGCTTTGAAAATCACTTATGCTTTTAAAGAGGGAATGTGACATACAGATGTTTGACTAGCATTAAATAGCTACAAATGAAAACTGGACAAACATGACAAGTTCTGGGAGCTTGCATCCTGTGAGCAGAGCATTGCCTTGTGTTGAAGGCGCAGGATTAAAAATTATATATGAATTTTGAGTTTAACTGTGAGTGACGGAACACATTATTTGTAGCTTTTACAAATGGGATAAATGATTTTGTGATAGCTCTAATGATGAAAAATTTTAGGAAGTAGGGGAAGGTCTATATGACTCAACTACAGCTATATCCCTGGACTGGTAACACTCCTGGAGAAAATGGGCATTTGGCCAGCCAAGCTTAACAATGAGCTCACCTTCCACTGGGACTGCCTGTCCTGTTTTCTTGAAAAGCATCTGTATGCAGGACTTATTCACAGTGCTCTTTCCTTGGTTGTGGCTTGTCCTGTTGGAGACAAAAGAGGAACCTTGATCTGGCTTCACACCTTATCCTTTCTCCCCACATGAAGGCAGGCAAAGAGCCAGCAGGAGAGCAGCAAAGTACATTTCAAACTGGAACACTTAATCTCTATGCATTTTCCCAGGAAGCGTGGCTTTTCCCTTTTCTTGCACAGTATTTTCATGATACTGAAGGTTGCCCATTAATCTGATATCCTTGAGAACTGTCAAAAATAGAACACTCATGTGAGTTGCAGGATTTATTTACCTTCCCCTGAAACATGGAAAATTCTCAAAACACAGGAAATGTATTAGAAGAATGAATCATTATACTGAGGAATTCAGTAAAAGAATGGTTACTTTTTTTCCTGCTGCTCCTCCTGCAATCCAGACCATTAGGAACAATGGCAGAGGTGTATTTAGTCAAGCATGGGAAAAACAGAGCACAAATGTGTTCATCTTCCTCTGCTGGTAGAAAGCACATAATTTCTGTGTAATTTGCAGTGGTGGAAAAGGAATTGAGAGATGCCCTGAGCTGTGCTGTACTGAGCTGGAAGGGAGGCAGGAGGCGAATAGGCAGAAGTGCATTTACTTGGGAAGCTGAACGGGATTTGATGGAAGTTGTAGTGAAGCAGCCAGAGAGAGAAGTGGCTTCTTATGTTCTCAGGCAGGAACTCTCTCCCCAGACACAGTTGTTTGAAAACTTTGTTGGCTAATGAGAGCGAGAGAGTCTCTCGTTGATGTCATGAGAATAAGGGAGCCTAAAGACATCACCAGTAGGAATGTGTGAGTTGGAGTAAAATAAGAATTGATTGCACCTTGGAGTGAAATAAACTACTATGAGACACAGGCGGTGTTAGTGGTGATTTCATGCTGGGTGAAGCCAGCAGTGCCTGGGAAGCATGAGATAGGATATTTCCAGGCCAGAAAGATTCACAGTAAGTGCTGGGTGATGTTTCCTTCCCACCTGACACTGCTCTTTCAGTAGCAATGCTGTAATGTGCGTTGCATTCTCAGGTGAGATTTGCATGACACTCCAGATCTGCTCTAGGGCTTTGAATTTCCAAATTCTGGGATTTTCTGTGTCTTAACAAACATCCTTCAGTTGTCATAGGGCTTCCCTCTGCATGATGCAGGGTGTACATGACACGGTTAGCTGGGCCTAAGAGGCTTCCAGATCTTCCACAGTGCTTCAGAGTGGGCCCCAGACAGTTTGTAAACAATGACTTTGGCTGTGTATGGGACAGCTGCTTGACAACTTACTTAATTACTGGGTGGAAAACAGCTTTAAGCTTTAAGAACCAAACCAGGTGTTACGTTCTTTAGGAAAGAAGTAGTTTGAGGTAATCACATTGTTATTATCCAACATATATGGAGTACTGGTCATGCTAAAATGTCATGCAGAGTATTCTCCTTGGTGTTGTTTCCTCTCAGGTTTTTTTGGCTCATTTAACACAAAACTTGCAATAAAAAAAGTTAGTGTGCTTGATGCTGCAGTATACTCAAGTTAGCTGTTGGTATCCAAAGGAATCTAGCCATGGTAACACAAACCATTGCATGGGCTAATTTACACTGTGGACAAACTTAACTATGGCCAAGGTACTTAGTGAGGGAGCAGAAACTTGTATCATATGCAGATGAGCCTGTGGGAGAGAGCATTTTTCTTTGTGAAAGGAGACCTGGGCAACAGACAGATGGTCACTTTGCCGGCAGCTGTGCTGGTTAAGATGTTACCATCCCCAAATGCTCAATATTCCCATCTTGTGTATGTTCCTGTCCCCTGAGCTCTGCCAGTGGAAGGGAACCAGAAAGCACTTGCTAAATGGGCTCCAGGCAAAGTCAGCTGCATCAGCTCAAGCAGCTAGTATAGGTGGCTTGAGATAACCTGACCACCTTTTTCTGCAGCTCACAGACTTGGCAAACCTCTGAGTATGGCCTCCAGCTGGCAGCATTCGGATCTGGAAGGCACCCATTAGCTGATGATCTTAGAGTCACAACTGCAACCCTTACTCTTGCTTATCCCTTCTCTTGTGTTGGTCAGGAATGAGGTAAATGTTTTAAACCATCTTCGTGGGATTTACATTTTTGAATTGGTGGAGTCTCTCTCAGGGCTTCTCTAATTTATTTCCTTTTTTTAGGTCTCTGTAAGATTAAAATTCACTTCTTGCTTCTTACTTCCATCATTCAAAGCAAAACTGGAATGAGAAGCCTAAGCTGGCCCAGCACTGAGTGTGGAGAACCTTGTAGTGATGGGGCCTTGGAGAGACTGATTTTGCTTGCAGTGTTTGACGTGAATTCTTACCTGAGAGAAGCATGATCCAAACTCACCTACACTCAACCTCCCCTCCAGCAGAGTGGATAAGTGCCTCCTGGAAAAGAGTGGGCAGAAGGTTGCCAGCTTCTGTCTGGTTCATCACTGTAGGCATTTGGAGGTTCCCAACAGAATTCTCCTGTGTACCGGGAAAGCCTTTTTCTAGCTAAACTTACAGATTCTGGCCACCTCCTGGAAGCTGTCTAGCCATCTTGCCTAACTTGACTCCTGGGGAACAGGCAGCTGAGTGGAAGAAAACAAGGTCTGTTGTAGCATCAGGGAGAGAGGGCTCAGCTGGAGCTGGCTCCAGCACAGAGAGGGAAGAGGAGAGCATCATGGCATAATAATGGGTGCTGAAGTCATGTCATCTTGATGAATCTCAGCTTTCAAGTGTCCACTCAGTGCTTGTAGAGCCTCGAGTTCCTGCTTGTGTGGTTCTTTACCAGCAGACATGACCCGTGTAAGCTTTGAGTTGCTCCTGTGTTTCTGTGAGCCATTTTGTCAGGACTATGTGTGGGCGACAAAATTTCCCTTTCCAGGTTTGCAGTGGTGAGGGATCTTTACGGCCTTTGGATTTCCAAGAGGGGTATGATAAACTGAAAGGTTCAGCACTGAGGATGAATCAGAGAGGACTTTTTTTGCCGATGCCAAAGATTCCTAATGAAGAAGTGCCACACAGTGTCTCAGTTCAACTCTCCTTGCTTTTAAATTTCAAGTCCAGATAAATGTTATTTAGAGAAGAGTTTACTCAAGCTTTTCCATCCTTTCCATTCCAGTTGTTTCACTTCCATGTGATGAAATGCTCCATAGAAAAGAATTCTTTTTTAAACAGTATTTGTGGATAAGAAACATGGAGAAGTTACAGATTTGCTTTTGAGCATTACTAGTGGGAACAAGAAAAGGGAGGAACTGCTGGTTTTCCTTTGAAATTTAACAAATGAAATGTTTTAAAAAGACATTACTGTTGATTTTGTGATGGTCTTGGTTGTTCTGATTTTTGATGGAGAGGGACTTTACTAATTTGCTTCAACATATACTGAAGGCAGAGATTTTTCCTTGTTTTATTACATTTAAAAATCGCTACAAATACTGGATATCTGTTTCATTATATTTCACTTTAAATCCAGTCTGAAACCCTGCTTGCAATTAAAAAGTTTCACTCTGGGGGAAAAAAACAGTGCTTTTTCTCTCTCTCTTTTAATGAACTTGCAAATGGGACAAATGCACAGTGCAGTCTGCAAAGAATTTACACCAAAATAGAAGAATCCCTCTTGATGAGTGTCTGACATCCATACAGGTTTTTTCTCCTTCCCTCTTTTCACTCTTTTAGAAACAAAGAGTGAATAATAACTTCAGAAGAAGAGTCTAATAAAATAATTTCTGTCAAATTCAGCTTTGGTGTAGTCTAAGGAGCTGCTCGTTCACTGAGTTCAAATTGCCTTTACTAGAATGGCAACACCTTATGTTGTGTGTAAATTTGGCTGTAAAATCCTACCTGTCTGCTCTAGGAAGCTACTGGATCTTTCTTGAGAAATCCTTGAGTTAGGAAATATCCTATCCGTGGCCTGACTTACACATCTGTGTCAGAGTTCTGACGGTTTTGAAACTCCAAGTTAATTTTTTTTTGGTTTTGCAGGAAAAAAGGAAGGAAAAGCAGGAAAAAAGGAAGAAAAAATGAAGCATAATTCAGACCTGTCTTGATTTAATGAGATTATTATGGAGTAGACTGAGTCTGGTAGAATTTGCCAGAATAAAACTAAAAGAAAAGAAAAGAAAAGGAAAAAGAAAAAACACAGTTACCATCTATCAAGTTAGAAGTGTGTGTAAAAATTGCACAAGGAGTCCAGAGTTTGCCTCAGATGCAATAGTGGCCTCATTCTCTAGAGTGATAACGTGACTGATTATCCTTCCTTGCTTCCTCTTAGAAAGAAGAGAGGAAAAAGAGGAAGAGGGTAGTAATACATCTCCTGTTTCTAATGCTGATATGCAATCCAAAGGGATTTGAGCCAACTTAAGAGTGCTCTTTGAAACCAGCAGTAAAATTAATTAAGAAAGTTTGAGAGGACTACAGATAGGAGGGATAATATAGAGAAGATTTCATTTAGCTTTGAAGAGGAGCCCTTCCTAAGCAAGTGTTTCACATTTGGGAAGAGGACGGATTTGCTAAATAATCCCTTTCTCTTTACATTTATTTTGAGTTCTCCCAATTGTTTAAAACAGAAGTGTGTTGAGGGGAAGGTCTCACATACGAAGTGTAGTACTCTTATCTGGAGTAATACATTTTCTTCTGTGTCTTCACTTAAATGAAAATTCTCTTGCTTCTGGTACATACACTTACTTAAATGACATCGAAAGAATAGACAGTATTTTGAGGGATGCTCCCAGTAGAAATTTCTCTTCATCCTTATTTTGCTGTTTCTACTTCATTTATGTCTAAGGAATGAGCCATGTCATGCCTGTGCCAAATCAAGAACTCTATACTGCCTCTCTTAGGATACCTTTCTCTTGCTTATGCTGCTTCAGGAACACCTCAGACACAGTGGGCATCCTTCCTTGAAAAACAGAGTAGATTTCTAAATAGATTTGGGTTGTTTTTCTCTTTGTGTAAGTCTTAATTAGTGCTGGAGAAGACAGTTTGTGCTTGCAGGTTACCATCTGAACAACCTTATTGCATGATTTTTGCAGAGGCTTTGGGAGAAAGGGAAGTCTCAAAGTTGAAAATGACCTTTTTGTCTAATCCTATTTTCCCAATACTAACCAGGACTTGCAAGTGTACAGGATTTGGCAGAGTTGTGCTCACGCTTGCAAAAAGTTCAAACTGACCTTTTTCTGCAATCTGAAAATGCATGACAGAAAAAAACATTTTCTCCTAAAGAAATCATAAAATATTTTGAAAATAAAGTCCCTGCAGAGTCTTTGAACTACAAACAAAATGGTGTTGCCAGTCAGACTCCCCTGGTGTTACTGAAAAAATACAAACTTAATGTCAGTCAGAATAGCTTTTACATTATATGCATGATCTCTCCTAATAATTAAGAGTTCAGGAATATTAAGCAGAGCCAATAGAAGAAGTGTTTGTCACCCACAGAAAATAGTAAAATAGAAACCCTTAGCAAAGGCTGCTCTAGTGTAAGTTTAAATTGGACACAGAATTGCAGAGGCCTCATGCAGACCTCACTTGGCAGCTCTTAGTTTCTTCATTTCTGTTTCTATCATTGCTATTTTTAGCCCCATCTGTAAAAATATGTTTTTGCCAAGGAGCAAAGGCAGGATAAATTGGAGAAAGCATGTAAGCAAACAAAGAGATCACAAAACTTACAGGACAGTCACAGTTGCAGTTTTGTTAAGCTGCTTCCCATTTGTTCCCTGGCTTTGTGTTACCTATTTTGATTATAAGGCTGCCCAGGCAATAAAATGGTCTTTCAGCTTCTTTGTTTATGCTTAAAATCTGCAGCACATCGTTTTTACCTATGTAAATAAATGACTTACTCTTACTGGAGAAGATCTGCATTGCCCCACTCCAAGGAAAACTGGGAAAATTTTGTTAAGTCATTTTGCAGTTTGTACAAGCCCCTGTAGTGGATGTAGGCAGCCTCAAGTTCTCAGCTCATGGTCTGCTCTTTCGGAGATGTATTGCCTCGGCACACTGCCATGCTGAGAGGTCAGTGTGGCCTGCAGGCAAGCCAGAAGTGATGTCTCATCTCTGGCCAGCTCAAATTGTTGAAATATAGAGATTTGTCAGCACCTTTCTCTGCAGCCATCCTGGAGAGGTTTTACTGTCACTGAAATGTTTATGATAACAACCTGAGCATTGTCTGAATGAAAAATAGCTGACTGTGGAGAGCAGCTGCCAGTTGGGGTAGGACAGCTTTTGATTATTCAACACAGACATTTTTGTGCTGTTGAAGAGAACACCTGGCTGCTTGCTGTTGTGCCAGGAAGGTATGGAACTCCAGTTGTAAATCCTTTAGCATGACTGCCAGTGGTATGGGAATGTCTTGGATAGTCACTGGGAATGATGTGGCACAGGTTAGTGCCATGTATATGGGTTTTGCCCAGAGGATCCTTTTAGCTAGTGTGGTCCATTCTTGCAGCAGCTCTAATTTGTTCTAACTGGTCACTAATTGAGAGATGGTTTATCTTGACTTGCTGATGGCTAGCACCTTCTAATTGCTCTTTGTTCATATGTCTGTTCATGGTTTGATTGTATAGAATTGTCCTTGAGTGATGTCTTCTATTGGCATGCATTTCTCTGGGAGGCAATGTGAGTACTGCAGAGCTCTTCTGTGATGTGGTGCAAAGATGTAGAAAGTTTTCTTTATGTGTTTGTAGTGAGTAAGGTATAGGGCTTCATCTACTGTGTATATATAGGGCTGTATCTACTAACAGTGCTATGTAAATGATTAAAAGGACAGCAATAATTATACTAAATACATGCAAATGAATTATAGAATGGTAGCTGGGTGGGCCAGGAGGCTGGAGTCCTTGAATTTAGTAGAAAATTTACCTTTGTGGGGTTTTTTGTTAGTTTTGTTTTGGTTTTTAAAATATCTTTTAATCTCCAGTAACCCCAGGAGCTACATACAGTATTTTTGTACTGCATCTCATAACTTTAGTAAATACCGATTTACAGAAATGGAACAGTCAGGTGGGAAATTCCTGTCAGGAAAGTGTAAGCCTTCCTCATTGCTTGGGGAGTGGGGAGTGGAAAATGCTCTCTATGTCTAATCAGACCTAACACGTGTAGCACCCATGACGTGCTAATAAAAGTGTCAGGCTCAGGACCAGTAATTTACACCTGTGTTTTCAGATTCTCTGCACAAAAAAAAGAAACTCTAGTTGTGGATGAAAAATGATGTGTGAATCTGTAAGGCTAGGCTGAAAAGAAGCAGATGCTGACATTTCTAGAATTAATATTTTTTGCCTTAAAGACGCATCTGTCATCAGCCTCCACTTTATAAGAGTGGAGGAGCACTTATCTAAATAAACATGGCAGATATTTTATATGATGGGTCTGTTTTTTAAATAGTAAAAAAATATTGTATCATTTTGAAAGGTATAGTGGCCGTTAATGCTAACTTACAATAATAGTTTGGTGTGTGTAGCTATTTTCTGCTTTAGAATAATTTCAAATTACACTTTTGCACATTATCAGAGAACCACCCTGTAGGAGTAGAGGGAGGGTTAATAACTGAAAGTGCGTGCAAGTGAGAACACTGCAAATGCTGAAAACTTGCTGAGAAGAGAGCTCTGGATTGTAATCTCAGGAGCATGTTAAATAAAATAAAGAGTAGAGAAAAAAGACAAGAGCTTTTGGAGAAGTAAATTATCAAAGTTGTCTACTTATGGATGAGGGTTGCAATATAAATAATTCACATTTTCTCAAATGTGTTTGCTTGGCTAATTAACATACCTTTTTCTAGTACTTCAACAAATTCTACACTTGAAAATGTATGTTTCTGTTTCCTATGAGGATTTTTAATGAGTCACTTTACACTGATTTTTAAGACCATTTTACATCATTAGACAGGTACAAAAGAGACTTAACAGGGCCAAGGAGACACCTACACTTGCAACCAAACCCAGATTTTATTTGTTTGCTAATTGTCTCTTTGAGGGACTAATAATGGTTTTTGATGATGAGGCAGTAAGCCAAGTATAAGTTTGCACTGTAATTTGCATTTCCAATTGCATGTGGTGTGACCCCCATTATTAGTGTTAATATAAGTATTTTCTGAGATGTAAAATGAAGAAATATCTTCCTGTGTGAGAAGTCCCAGATGTGAAAAATTATTCTTGGGGTATATACCCATTTCGCTGGGTTCTAGAAATACTCCTCCTTTCTAGACAACCTCATGGTTCATATGGTTCTTTTCATATTTGACCGCTCTGTACTTCTGTTTTGAAGTGCTTTGGTTAGCAGGACGTAATTGGAAAGGTAGATACAAGTGTTTCCACCTCTTCTGTCCATTTCTTTTAATGAAGTTGGCCATGTGCTGTGGCCTGAACATGGCCTATATATATGGCCTTGCCGAGAATTTAGGTATGGCCATTGACTTTGGCAATGTCATGTGAGCTTAGCTTGGAGGTAAGTTCCAGGCCGGTTGGCTTGCCGTAATGGATCTTTAGCAGACCAAGAAGAGCAGACCAAGAAGGCTTTTAGGTATGTGCCGTAAGAGCTGGCCTGCCCAAAATATAGCCAGGCCTGCTGTGCTAGAAATGCCTAAATGGCACCCTATTGTTGTGGATGCTTCACCATGCCTAAGCTGTCCCTGAGAAAATTGCCATCTGAGCATCAGCCTTTTACAGATGCTTTTCTGCCAGTGAGAAGCCATTAATTAGAAACAGGATCCCGTCCATAAAGTAACAGCAATAGCTAGATATGAACTTTATTGTGAAAAAATTGGAAGCAAAGATTGGAAATATCTGCATGTGTGTCATGGTCCATGCAGGGGTGTAAAAGAGGAATGGATTTCTTACGGTTTCATCCATGCTCTCCCCATGCATGTGCGGATTGTTTGCAAGCTAGGAATGAGAGAAAATAACCCTGTTACTCTTCTAGCAGTCTTGCTAGCCAGGACTGGGAAATGTCAGTATTTGCTGTTGATGCTTCTGTGAGTCATTACCCTTGGAGGAAGTGGCAGAGGAACTCTGGCTTGTAAATGATTCCTAATCAAAATGCTTCCCAAGGCTATTTGTGGAGAACTGCAGATTCCTCATCACCCCTTGCTCAGGCTTGTGTTTAAGACTAAAATATGTTACTTTACCTTGATCACAAGCCAGAGTGTGCCCTACCCTGGAGTAGAGCCAAGTCACATCTCTGGGGATGGACAGCTCTATGTTGTACAATGCAGTGTAATTATGCACTGTGGTGTTATGGATTTTACTATAGATTGGTACCACTGGCTGACAGTGAGTCTAATCCTATACCACTTTGGGTAGATTGAAGCTACCCCTGTGACTACTTCACTGTAGGAACAGTTTCATAACCTACTGGTTTCATAAAGGTAGCCTAGTTTTCCTAAAACTTTATTTTCCAAGAAATCCTCTGAATGAGCTGCAGTTTACCACTTTCTCTCACAGTTTACCTCTTTCTCACATAACATTTTAAAGTGTATTTTTAACTCACTTTGCTAAGTGCTTAGGACAAACAGGATCTCCTGTTAATGAAAACCTTTGATGAATGCATTAAGGAAACAGTGCGTATGTAATCCTATATTTCCTGAGGGTACCTCAGCAGTATACATGGAGAATAACATTTAAGGAGTGTAGATGCATGTATAAAGGTCTTGTAAAAAGCTAGAAGTAGTGTCCTTACACCTACTACAACAACATGATTTATTTTACTATGGATGTTCTTCAGATATCAGTGTGCTTTACCATCAGACCTGGAGGCAAGGTCATCCATAAATTGTAGAAATAGCTGGTGAAGGATTAAGTCTCAACCTCTCCAATACCTCACTGCCCTGAACCACAGAAGGAGATTTGTTCTCTTCACTCGTGAATGGAACCGTGATTTGATGTGAACTGTTGTGGTAGGTTTTGATGTAGTAACAATTTTTCAAAGTTAAGATGTGTAGGTACCTACTTCTAAACTGTGTGCTTTTTTTTGCTCTTCCAAGAACAACCCTAACTGGTTTTATTCATGACCTTTTTAACACATTTGCATCCCAAAACCCAAAGTTTCAAACCATGCAATGAGATGAAGTTCGCATTGTCTACAAGAAAGTATCTTCTGAATAGAAAGTCTTTATTTTGTATCTAAATGCCAGATGTCAGAATTTGGGCATTTGGAGATTTAATTCACTCAAGTCTTGCAATTTATTCCTGCTGATAACTTAAGGGGAATTATTTAAAAGTAATGCTCTATGGCAAAGCTGTGTGGATACATCTGTAGAGTTTCTGGTTGTGACCAAGTATTTTAAAGAATGATGATGAAGTGAGAGTCAGAATTGTCACCTTTCTCAGGGCCACAATGGTACTAGTATTCTGTGTGTGCAAGAAACACACTGGGGACACTGAAGGGATTTAGTAACTGTATCTCTGTGAGCAAACTGTTCAGAAGGAAAAGCTGTTCTCAGAAGGGAGGCCAGTGCTGCATTGTAATGTGGGAGTTGGAAGTGGGGGTGAAGGGTGTCGTCGATAGTTGCCAAAGTGTGGGGTTTATAGGAGTACCATTTGCTGTGAGATGTAATAAGAAAAGCTTGTGAGGTACTATCAAAAAGCTTACACTGTAGAAAAAGAAGTGAAAAAAAAGGAAAAAAAGCCTTTGTGCAAGTTTATCTTAGGAAAAGCAAGATCTTTATATAAATACATTGTGGCAGTGGCTGTCATTTTGCAGGCATTGAGTTAGGACTTTGAAGCGTTATGCAAATGCACTGGTGGTGTATACACAACTGTACACCCACTGGACTGTGCTTCATGTGTTCTTGATGCCAATGAAAACAAGGCAGGCTCCAACTGATTCAGGGGAAAAGTCATGGCTGCAAGAAGCCAGGACCTGTTTTACAGAGCTACTGCTCTGCTTCTAATAACTGAAGTTAGGAAAGTCCCTTGAATTTAACCCTAACTTTCTTATTATCTGGAATAGGACGTGAATAAGCTGAAGAAGCTTGTTAGTGGTTTTTAATAGTTTTTCTGGCCACAGTTTGCAGCTTAGCATGTTTTATTGCAATTTTTCATAGAAACAGTTCTTTTTAGAAGAGAAATAAATAATCATGTGGCTCACAGCAAAGCTTCCATGGTCACTGGAGACCTCTGGTGCAATGGCTAAATTAATCATGAATAGCTGAACTCCCTTCTGCAGTGGTGTGCCAGAATTGTTTCCTCGCCAGTGTCTTTGCTTCCCGTCTGCTGTCCCCACAAACCTGCAGCTCTTTACCCCCAAGGTGGTGGAGAGCCCCTTTTCTGCAGTGTGCAGCTGCCCTCGTGGCCCATTCCTGCTTAAGTGGTTATCTTGGCTCATTTTTCACCATTGCCTGTGCAACTTCTGGGACTTTTGTTCAAAATGCTGTCAATCCAAAGTGGACTGAAAATCAGTGGAAAGACTCCCACTAGGTTGTATGACCTTTGGGGCAGTCCTCGCCTACATCCTGCCCTAAAATTCACCTCTTCCACCTGGTGTATATGTTCTAACCTCCAGCCTTGGCTCTGAGTGTGCCCTGTGCAGCAACTGGCAGGGAGATTAGAGGGGGAAGCATAGCCTGTATAAAGATGTCCAGTTCATAGGAAACATTGCGATAGGTGGAGGATAGGGGCACCTGTGTCTGTTATGTAGCTGCCTATTAATAATGAGCTATTTTAAATTTCAGAATTCTAAAGCCTTTTGATACTACTACCCAGCATGGACTTTATAAGGCACAGTGACAGCAATAAGTTTAACGAGACCTGTAGCAAGGAAGAGTTTGATTAGTAAGTGAATGAAATGGCAGCAAGGGATGGAGATAATGTGAAAAGATTCAGATGAGAGGAAAAGCTGGATTTGAGATGCTGGCCATTCATCTGCATGCTGAAAGCAAGAACCAACCTGCTATGTAGCATTAAGGCATTAAGTGTAGTTGGTAAAGTTGAGAAAATTAAGATAACTTTTTAGATAGTCTCTCACTGGGAAAAAAAAATTATGAGAAGTATTGATCTGTTGCTGGAAATAGTGCCAGGGATAATTAAACATTCCACAAAGTCCACAAAGATGCTTGTGGTGCAGTGTGATTCCAGCCATCTCTGAAATTTTGAGATACTGTTATTTCTGGGCTTTTTTACTTAACTCACTATCAACTAGCAGAAGAAGGAATAGGCACTTCTGTTAAATTGTTGGAAGCTCTGCCCTCTCTTTAATTCAGAGATGTTAAGAACTACCTAATGAAAGACAGAATAATTAGTGGGACACATTACTTCTGCTAGCAGGAGAGATTTATTGAGAGAAACAGATCTAACCCTGGAAAAAGCCTCAGGAGAAGGATCAATAAAATAACAGCTCTCACAGCAAAACAAATACATGAGCTCCATCTGAAAGCATCCTGCACTTAGGATAGTTGATAGCCAGTCTGGAACACAGGTGTCATGAATCCTTGTAGGTACTGGGATTAAAAAAAAAAAACAACACAGGAAAGGCATGAGGAAAAATGTCTTATCTCATGGGAGAAGTGCATTAGGGATGGGACACAGACCTGTTTCATGTACCACTGTCCCTGCTAACCTAGGAATAGAGATTATGTTTCCAGAACAGCAGAAGCAGCAAAGCTCTATTTCTATAGATGTGTGGCACTTGATCTGCAAAAATCCGGGGTTTTTTCCAGCACCTCTGTAACACAAGCACTGAATGAAAGGCAGAAGGTCTGGGAGATGCTGGGTGGAAGGCCAGCTGCTGCCTAACATTGTAGGATGCTTTCTGGTGTTCCTTCTAAGAAAGAAATCAGGGGCTCTCTACTCTCTGCAGCAGTCTGGCTTCGAAAAAATGTTGTAGGAACTTAATGTCCTTGCAATCTTACTGTCATTTTGATTTTTGCTATTTTATCTCTATGTACCTCTTTCAGAGTAGTCCCTTGATCGTTTGTGGCTGGAGCTGGTCAGTGATTCACAAACTACAGGTGTCCCTGGTTTCCACCTCCATAAGCTTTCTTTCCTTGGGAAATCAGCCTGAAAGGGACAAAGCACATACCACAATTAAACCTTTCAGGGCTTCTAAGAGAAGAGGGGCTGTTTACAACATGACTTTCAACAGAGCCAAGAGCTCTGTGTGTAAGCCCTGGAGGGGAGAGGGCTGCTGGCTGTTCAGCTGTGTGACTTTGCAAGTAGGCTGTTGGGTCAGCGAATGGTTTGATTTCAGCTGAATTGTGAAGCCAGATGCAATATCATCCCACTGACACTTCTACATAGTGCTGTTAGACTGGAGGAATGTGGCCAAGTGCTGTTTGCACTGTCCCCCAGCTGAAAGCAGAATGCTGTGACCTCCCCTGAGGAGCCATTTTGCAGTTCCAGCAACTGTGAAATTTTGGACCAGGGTCTCTGCCTGTGTATACCTTAAAGAAAGCCATCATTTCATGTTCCAGAATGTCCGTTTCACCCAAGGCAGTAAATACCTTGGTCTTCCACCTCCTCCCACAGGACACTCAGTGCAACTCATGTTTTTGTGAAACTTGAAAGAAGCAGGACCAGCAGCTCCCCAGCAGTCTGATTTCAAAGTGTAGAGCTATATCCCAGAAGAATGTCAGTCTCTGGGAGTATGCTGTGATATTTCAGCAAACAAACAGCAACCCACTTCCCTCTACAGAAGAGAAAATTTATTTTCCTAATCTAAGCAATCCCAGGAAATGTGGCTCTTGTGAACTGGAATGGATGGCAAGACTGGATAGACCTGGCACCCACATGTCACTTTGTACACACCATATTTGGTTAATGGAACACCTAACAGTATTTAGAGCCTTCATTCTATCCTAAATTACTAATTAATGAATGAATATAGTTAATCCTTCAGCAGATGGATACAGCCATATACACAGTAACTTCCAAAAGAGGGAGACTTTTTGTTTCTTGGTTTTAGGTCAGGATGTTCTAACTCTGTGACACTTTGCAACTGCACTTGCAATTTGCTAGGAACTCAGGGACAGCTGAGTCGGAGACAGCTAGTCAGACTTTCTTGTTACTGCAGCTTGTTGATGACACAGACTGTACACCTAACAAATTGCATCATAAGCATGCATATGGAAGGAGAGGTGGTGGAAGTCAAACTTCTACCTGCTAGAAATTGACAGTTTTTTATGCTTCTTTTGCTGTGTCAAGGAGTGCCTTTGCATCAGACTGAGATTAAAAATTCAAATAATTTCAAGAATTGTGCCTTTGCTTTGCCCCAGAGTGGGTTAAGTGATTTATTCACAAGAATCTTGTATCTTACCATTTCTAGTCTGTATAGATTCTTAGGTAATTTTAAGACATTTAAGAATATTTATTTATATCCACAATAATCTGTATGACCTGGTATTAAAATGTATGTGAGCTCTTGAGAGCATTTGCTTCACATGCAGTTCTTAGGATACCACTTTAGACTGCCACTAGGGCCGCTTTCTAAAGCCTTACCATAGCAGTGATATCTCAGAAAATAGGGTTTGAGATCTACATCTTAAGTTTAAAAAACTGGCACATACAAGACAGTATAAATACCTGTTGTTTTGAGCTGAAGTTCAAGATCTCCCTGTTCTGAATTTTATCCAAAACTTTCTGAAGAGGCATTTTAAAAATCCTAATCTAGACAATAGATCAGGCTGCAGGGGTGTGGGAAGCTCTGGCTTGTCTGTCTGATTGATGTGCTGATTGCTTTTATGCTGAGAACCGTATTGCTACTTTGTGCATTTCCTAAAAATCTTCTTCCTCCTGTGACCCTTCCAGGGAACTCTCACTGTGCATGACATGGCTGTTTCAGGGGCCCTGAAATACTGTGTAGGGGTGAAGTTATTTCCAGAGGCTGTCCACTGCATGCTGCACCAGCATTCTTACAAGAACAGGACTGTCTTTCATCTGATTTGGGAGAGAACACCTTTCCAGATTAAATTTTCAGATTAAACCCACACTCTAGGCACAGTATCCTCTCCCTTTTGTACCTGAAATCTACTTGCATGGCACATCAGGGACTGTAATCTGATTGTAAACTCAAGGTCTGGGTTTTCAGGGCATGTGATTCCAGAGGCATTTTGGAGATGCTTGCATAGTACATGTTGCTGACCTGGTTTATGTTTTTAGTACACGTTTGGGAGGTAGTGAAAGTCTTTATTATCACACAGTAGTTAATAATTTAGACAGAGCTCCTGGAGGCCACCAAGTGTATGCAAGCCAATACACCATCCAGTTCATGTAGGAAGCCCTATACACATCAGCCAGTGTGATGTATTGAAACAAGTCCTGGAATGCCTTAGTATTTTTTTAATTCCAGAATGGTAATACTCATTGTTACCTGAATCTTAAATGATATGTCTATCTCTTTATTGGTATATGTCTATTTATTGCCTTTACGCCTTGGCTGTCGCAGAAATTATAATATTTCCTAATATGTTCATGGTGACTGTAGTTACTTGCACTGAGGTAGAGCAGTTGAAGACAAACAATCACACACTTGTGTGTTTATTTGGCTTCTCTTGCCACTGGCATGGGGCAGCCTTACTCAGTAGTGACCCCGTTGAATTTTCAAATTTTTTTTTTTCGTGCTGGTGGCGTAAAATCTTTCTTCATAGCTGGAGACAACCTTGAACATCTGTCTTAGTTCTTACAATAATCCTGCTGAGTCTACAGTGTGTGTCTGACCTTGCTCTTAATGTCTGGAATATGTATTGCAGAGTTAAAAGAAATGTAATTTTGATATTTCCTTTTATTTTTTTTCTATAAGGATAGGCTCACTGGTAGCAAATGAAACCTTTCACACTTCTTCTAGAATGAAAGTTAAAAATAAATGTCTACAATCCACTGAATCCTAATGCCAGGCAGCACTTAGACAAAATATTCTGCAAAATCAATGGAAATTATACTTCTGTTAGAGGATGAGCAGTCTTTCAAGCACAAGGTGAACATTCATAGGGCAAAACTAAGGAGAAATCTTTTATAGATGATTTATAGCTTCACTAAAGCACGGAGATGAAACCTGAAAGTGAAATAGACAATAAGATACCCACAAGAAACTTGGTTCTTGATAATACTTACGTTAACATTTAACCTTAAATAACGAGTATGTAAAATATGATTAAGTTTAGACATGCTCATTATCACTAGCAAACGAATTGGGAATGTGGAAATATCTGTCCTACTGGGATTTCATGAGTGCTTTAAAAATCTGCTAAAGACAAGCTGTTAGTGGTCACTTTCTTGCCCTCATGGTAGAGGAAGCGCAAGGTTCTTGAGGATTAGTTACAACAAGCTCCCAACCTGCAGATATTTTTCTGCAGACATTTTTCTCTCCGTCTGTCCCAGCACACAGGCTGCACACATGCTGTGCACCAGGCATGTGGGTAGCCTACCCAGAAACTGCACTCTGTCCTTCATCCAGTGTGTCCAGCAGTTGATCACAGCCTGGATGGGTCTGTCTCTCAACTCTGCCAAGTTACTTGTGTCCTTATTGAACAGCGAAATATCATAATCGAGGTAGGAGCTGAGCAGAAGTGAATGGATGGCTAGATGGACCAGCTCCATGCTTTCATTTAAAGAAGGATTCGTTATCTGTATTTCTCAAAGTTGGACCTCTTGTGGGAGCATTAGAAAGTGCTATTTCATCTCCCCCTCTCTTCTGTCTCTTGAGAAATCTGCTGAGACAAGACGAAACCTCAGTCCACACCACCTGCTGAGCTGATGCTTCAGAGCCTTTTGGTTTGTCTTGCAGACATGAGGTGGCAGCAGGAGTTACAGCGGTTTTATTTGTCTGCAAGGTGGAAGGTGAATCTTTTCTATGTAGACAGTAGATTTCTTACAAAATCTGTTACCTCCAGAAGACTGTACTGCAGCAGCCTCCTCTGATTAAAGTTCATGTTAACTGTTGCTCAAGGATTTATTTGCCTAGCTCTTGAATAGCATTTCTCACAGGAAGCAGATGTCGCTTTTACTTTATTGGTCTTTGCTGGCTTCCAGTTCAGGTTTGATTTTACTGGAACAACTGGAGGGTGTTGCTTCTGACCTGGAGCATTCGGACTGCCTGGGAGATATCATACAAGGAAATGTGAGCTAAAAGCTGTAGATGTAATTGAGAGGTGGAAGAGGCAAAGTGTTCACTGTGCAGTTCCCACCCTGGCTTAGGTCATCCAAAGCCAATCTTCTTCCTCTCTGGAGTTATTTTTTCCATTGATTTTGGGTTTTTTGTTGAACTTTTGTTGTACTCATTTTTTTCCGACACAGCTCTATTCCATGCAATTAACGAACTGGCTGCACAAGCTTCTTTGAAAACAAGTATTCTGAATGCTTTGTGAGTCATGAATTATGATGACTGAGGCTTTTAAGAAAATAGAAATATTGTGCATGTTTTGACATTCAATGAGTGCCCAATGAATTATCTCTCTAAGTTCTGTAGGGCAGGTAGAATTATTCTTACTTTACATGGTACAGGTTGATTTGTTTCAGACTGTTTTAGAAAATAGTTTGGTGTTAAAAAGCAGCATTCCAGCTGGGAGCAGGAGTAGCAGTGAGGTGAAGAGACAGGTGGAACTAGTCTGAGTTTTGTGCAGAGGGGCCAGTACGAAAAGTAAAGAAGGAGCTATAAATAAAAGGCTGAAATGAGAAAATATTTTACGTTATCCATGGTATTTTTTAAATAAAAAATGCCATGGATAACGTAAAATATTTTCTCTTCTATGCAACAGGCTGCAAAGGCAACATCTCAGTGGTGTGCTAAGCCTGAGCTTTGATTCAGTCTATCAGAGAAGCAAAACATGGCAATTCTGCAGAGCCATAGGTTATGTGAGTATTAAATGCAGCAGCAAGATTGCAAGAAAGGACCTGTTCTCACCATGTGTTGGAGTATTGCTTTGTCTTCACATAATCATAGGATAGCTTGGGTTGAAAGGGACCTTAAAGATTATCTGGGTACAATCCCCCTGCTATGTGCAGGGATACCTTTCACTAGACCAGGCTGCTCAGTGCCCCATCCAGCCTGGTCTTGAGCACTGTCAGGAATGGAGTACCCACCACTTCTCCTGGCAACCTGTTCCAGTGTCTTGCCACCCTCCCAGTAAAGAATTTCTTCCTAATACCCAGCCTAAGCCTACTCACAGTTTAAAGCCGTTTTTCTCTCTCCTGTTGCTAGATGCTCTTGTAAAGTCTCTCTCCCATCTTTCTTGTAGGCTCCCTTATGGTACTTGGAGGGTGCAATTAGGTCACCTCGAGTTCTCTTTTCCAGGCTGAACAGTCCCAGTTTCTTCAGCCTTTACTCATGATCTTCCATGGATATATTCCTGGTCCTGTCACCAATCTGGCTGAGACATCCATGCCCTGCTTTCCCTTCTGCTGAATTGTCACCGAAGTTTGAACTTTGGCTTCTTGTAGCCTTTTTCCCTGGGGTGAATGACGGCACTACTTCAGAGAGCCCTTCTTTGTTGTTTTGTTTTTTTTTTTCTTTCATTCTGCACCTGTGTCTCTTTCTCACAGAGCTATTCCCTAAGCATACTAAGGAACATCACTAAAGAATTAATTCAGTTTTGTCAAGTTTCTGGTCGGACCCTTAATTTAGAGCAGTCGTTTCAGTCTACAATAAGCTCTGTGTTTCTGCATGCCTCAGTGAAAGAATTACGAGCAGTCTTCAGCCATGTGCATTCAGGATGCTTTGGTAGCCCCATGGGACAGGTAGACTTCAGTGCCTGAAAACTTATTATAGGATGGGGGTACAGTCAGTATGTTATTTTCTGTGCAACAGTGTCTGCCTATATGTAAAAGCTTTTACATGATTCACTGAGGCCATTAGGAGTGGAGTGGTCTACCATCATTTCAGGCACAGAGCTCTTCAAAGTGAACGAGTTTTTCCATCTTTCCCCAGGGAGTCCCGAGAGCCATCAGCATGTAGGTTGGAGGAGACTGTTCATAAGCCTTCAATGACAGCATCAGGAATACAAGGCTTGTTGCTGGGATGAGCCTGCTGATCTGAGTGATAAATAAGGCAAGACAGCTTGATGAAAAAAACTGACTTTCCTTGCTGAGACAAAGGTGGACTGATTTTTAAAATTTGGCAACTTGGGCCTCTCATAAGCGTAGGGAGCACACGTTGGTAGAGGGTCTAGAGCTAAACACAGTATTCTGAAGGCACGATGAAGTAATTAGGCAACAGAGTGGGATGAGAAATAAAATCTCTTTTGACTGGCTCAATCTTAGACGTATTTTTTATGCTTTCGCCTTTGCTTCTGTTTCTGGCATTCATTGATACACCAGGATATATCCAGTCTAGTTTGCTTTTTTTCTCTTTACTTTTCTTTTTTTTTTTCCTCATTCTTTCTCAAAATTTCACATACCCACATACCCACAGTCCTCTGAAAAAAGCAGACCTTCTGGGTTTGCATAGTTGGCCTTGGAGGCTAACAAGAATGTGCTTTCTTAAGTGATTTTGGCTTATTTGGCTTCTGAGGTCACAGACATAGTGGAAGAACACCTGCTCTCATCTTGCTTCAGCACTTAATCCCTGTCCCAGACAAGCCTAGAAGGGCACGACACAGGAGATGAAGAATAATATAAAAAATTTCTCAATAACTTTTTGGAACATCCGGAAAGGTTCATGGATAACGGTTTTATTTTCCCTGGTTTTATCATATCCACACCAAGAAATAAGATTGAAAGACACTGTTTCTTCAATTACTCCGTTCATTGTTTCAGAGATTGAAAAAAATATGGATAATCCAAGGTCTCTGCAAGCAATATAGAAAGTCTTGAAGGACAGTTGTACATGTCCTGTATGCCTGATGCAAGCAGAAATTTCTGTTGGCAAATACTGATTTGGCTAAAACTTTTCAAGACCTTGTTCCCTGTGTGTGTCTATGTGTGTGTGTGTGCACATTTATACTTGATATTTTGCTTTAATTTTTTTTTTCTAATGGAGCCTATTTTCCTTCAGGGTGGCAGGACACAGTGTATCCAAGAAGTCTGCCCCATTCTCTCATGTCCTCAGCACCTCAGTCACATTCCTGCTGGACAGTGTTGCCCCAAATGCTTAGGTGAGTGGTTTCTTCCCCTAGGAATTTTGTAATTAATGCAATATGTTTGTGCATAACATCTTTGAGACCAGTATTTCACAATACTGATAAATTCCAGGAGGTGAAAGAGACTATAAATGCTCAGCATTTATAATCCACAGATTTTGAACAGGTACTCAGGGTCAGTGTTAGGGTTGTGATGGGTGGTACTAAGCAAGCAGCTGCAGAAGAGCAATTGAACATAGGCCAGTTGCCTTACTTAGAAGGACAAATACAGAGATGCTTCCCACCTTCATTATATATTTTACAAAGGAGTATGAGGCGGGAGGAAATGTTCCTTTGGAGTTTGCCACAAGCAAAAAGCCTCACCATCTCATATTATTACTTGAGTGAGCATTTGCATTCTTGGTTTTGAGGAAATGCAGGTCAGAGGATACTTCTGAACTGACATTGCATTTTGAGAAACTGTTGTCAGAGAGGCCACAGATCCCGGTGTCCATCTAATGATTTCCTTCTTAAGGTGGAATCACACTGTCATCTACAAATATTTTCAGTGACATCTTTCCAACACATTTTAAAGGTGTAAGTCATAGGCTTCTAAGAAGGGCTAATTCTTCCAGGTCATGACAGGCAAGGCAGTGACAAAATAAGGCACTGCCTTGTTTTGCCCTTACTGTGTCCACAGCTCCCAGGTGAACATTCCATCTGTTTCATAAACAAGGAGCACTTAGATCCTACCAAGTAAATTAACTTTAGTTTGGTCTATGGGGTTACAACTAAGTTTGGAAAAATTTCAGAGCCAATTACTCCCAGTTCTTCAATGGAAACTTTCTGTAATTTTGACTATATTTTCATCTGAAATCTCTTTCCAGGTGTAGGTTAGGGATATAGAGAGGTCTGACCTTGGAGGCAGCAAAGCCATATAGAATTCCAGGTTCTCATAATACTTAACATTTTTGACTGCATGAAACAAACCTGATTTTATTTATTTGTTAATTGAGAAGTGCTGCAGATAAATGTCTGCCTGGAACATTTAACCACAGTACCAGAGGATAATGAAGTAAAGGAATGAAATGGAGAGGAGAACAGCCCAAATGCTGAGCTTCTGTTTTGGCTGAGGACGTTTTTCCTTTCCTTCTGTAAACTGCCCTTGTCCTCTCCTCCCCATGCTTTTCCTGACTGAACTTTCCCCTCCTTGAACTAGGCATTCAAAATGCAGCTTTAATTTTTGTCTGCTTCAAGGGGATCTTTCTACAAATTCTTTTTTCTCTTCTTAGAATGTAAACAAATCCACTAATAGTAATGAATTTCATTTTATGTGGTTTTTACTCTTACAGCATCTCATATACCTGTGAATAGATTATGTCTATTTACAGGGAAGTGTTAAAAGTTTTGGAGGGGAGGTAAAGCCAAGGGATGAGTAACACACTGCATGGCAGTCAGGGAAGAGAAAAGTTTCCAGGGATGCTGAGGCATGGTTTTTAAAGTATCATGTGGAGGACCTCCCTGTAATTGAATTCCTGATACTCTGCTTACATAGCTTAGAAGAATGCTGTGGACTCTACTGGGACTTGAATTATTAGTTTAACTAGCGGTTATGAGCCATCAAAGACAACCATTAAGCCAATATCTTCATCACCACATCTTTTAAAGTGGTGCCTCCTTTGACAGTGGTTTTTAACCAACTATTTGAACTGGGTTGGCCACCCGGAATTGCACTGAGTGGTTTTCAAGGCATGGCAAGAGGGTGTGGGAGAGAACTGGACTTCTGTTCACTTGCTGACACAGGCTATGCGATTGAAGTCCTGGCCCCACAGAGAGCAGTAGAAGTGTTGTTACAGGCAGGACCATGGCATGGCTTTGCCCCTAAGTGGTGCATGGATGTAGAGCAGTTCCTTTTACAGCTATTGAGCATCCTCAACTGATTCCTTATGTCAGTCCTGCAAGAGAAATTAAACCTTTTGAGAAAGATGCACATCCAGTGAAAGGAAGGCTGGCTACCCAAGCAGAGGTGAATTCCAAGTATCTAATTTGCAGGAGACGGAGGTTTAAATTGTGTCTAACTGAACAAGAGCAATTATTTCTTAACTTTTGTTAAACATTTGATGTGTAAAAACTGAAGGCAAATGCAGTGGATTTTGCTGTGTGCTTATCCTTTTATTCACTTGTATCTCAGAGAAAAATGGAACCTTTTTCTTTTAAGATGCTCTAGATTTATCAAGAATTATTGAAAAAGGAAGGAATTAGAGTGTGCCAAGACCTGATGGTTTGAAAGCTAAAATATTGGCCTAGTACTTAGTACTTCTAGTATGTACTTAGAGTGAGCATAATTTGATGCTTGTTAAACATTAGATCTCAGAAATTATAAGGTAGGAGAGTGACAGCCACTCATAAAAAACTTACTAGTTGGCTGCCTCCAAAAGTAAACAGGGCAATTCAAAATTAAGAAGGTAGGTATAGTGTTTTTGTGAAGTGCTCGTGTGTATGTATTGTAATAGTCACTTGTTTAAAATAACTTATTGGGAAAGAAGCTGAGGCATAAGAGAAGCTTACAGGAGTGCAAACTGTGTTATAACTTGGGTCTTAAAGTGCTTGCAGGATTGCATGACTTCAGGAGGATTTGATTTTGGTGCTGCCTTCTCTTTATAGTGCCCCAAACCCTTGCTCACTCCCATTAAACCCAAATATTTTGCAGATTATGGGAACTAAATATCTTGTGTTTCCTTCATTCTGTTCATAAACAATGCAAATTCCTGTATTTCTTGCAGCTTTGTGTGAACACATGGTACACCAAGCTATCTTAATAAGACTGGACAACACCTATGGTTTTTTTGGATCAGTGTCACTGAGTCGATTTAGCTTGGCTGCTGTGAACCCCTGAGGCAGATATGCTGAAAGAAGTTAAGACTGCTTTTTTTTGATAAGTTACTACTTTAAGTTAAAGACTGTTTAAACTAGTTTAAGTGTACCTACCTTAAGAGTTTGCAGTGCTTACTTTTTATTCATTTAGCTGCACTGTGCACTTTATGAAGACAAAGAGAAGAAAGATTTTTCCTATATAAACATGCCATAAATCATTTATATTCCCTCCCACAGTAGAATTTGTAGAGATTAATGTGTACTAGAAGAATAGTGAAATGTTAAAAGTACATATTTTTTTTCACACTGAATTGGAAACACATAGCAAATGACACATTGTACATGAATTTGGTCTGGTGACAATAAGCCCTGCTATTTTTGTTGACAATGTGGCATATTTTCAACCACATTTTGTTTCTATTACTGTTTATTTATATTTAGGACAGAGGAAAGTGTTTGACCTCCCATTTGGAAGCTGCCTCTTTCACAGCAACGTGTATGATAACGGTTCCTCATTTATGTATGACAACTGCACAGTGTGTACATGCAAGGTAAGTCCATAGTGCTTTGGTATTGTGTGCTGATGGTTGTCTGGCTTAGCAGTCATTTGTAGGGCTGTGGAATTGTAAGCCTGATACTGTTTGGCATCTTGTGTGGTCTCAAAGAATCTGATCTGAAGAGCACTTGCAGTTGTGCTAGGGAAGTTTAAAAAGTTACTGACTGCCTCAGCTAAGAAATGATGCCTGACCCTGTGTGATACAAAATAAAGTTGCTCAGATTATGTGGTCCTCTTTAGACTACATTAGAATGGAAGAGGAGTTTGTAAATGATGAATTACCATGTCTCTGCTGAAGGTCAGTGATTTTTATTTAGTTCCCTAACATGACTGCAACCACTTGCACATTTTTACCAAGGCAAAAAAATAAAAGTGCCACCAAATCAGTGAGATTTTGCAGGTCAACAGACATACAAGCTGGGCTTTAGCCTCATAGACCATGAAAGACTCCCTTTATCTGTAAATAATATTTATTTTCTCTGAGCTGACCTGTTCAAAGCAGTTGGGCTATGTCTTGGGTGGATGCAATGATTGAGCAAACAGAAGTGTATAAGGACATACAGGAGCACAAACATCTTGGTGATGATTTTATGATTTCCTTTCACCCTTGTACCTAGGATTCAACAGTGATATGTAAGAAGAGGTGCTTACTTCCTGGTGAATGCAATAAAAACAATGACCACTGCTGCAAGGAGTGTGTCTCATATATCTCTCCTGAGGAGGTGAAAGTGTGCAAGTTTGGCAATAAGATCTTCCAGGTAAGGTCTCAAGAGTAGGTGCCGTTCTGACAGCCAAAATAGCATGAGTTTGCTGTACATTAGTATTGTAGGTTGTTTTTAGCAGAAACCTCACCATCCTGGTCCCTGATGGAACAATTCAGAGGCAAAGCTATGCAAAATTTGCCATCTGTTTTTTTCTGAGTTTGTGTAAATTCTGCTGATAGTCACCTATAAAGATTAGCTCCTCCTTGAATGTTACATGTTGTCTCGCCCTCTGTATGTAGATGTTCAAGCTGCTGTTTCATGACAATTCATGCATTTTTAGTAAGAGATACTGATACTCTGCTTTCCCAAACAAACACTGATACTCATGGAGGAGATACTCTGAGTGGTATGTAGGCTTTAGCAGCTGAGCCAAAGAGCCTTTTTCATAACTGAGCCAACAGGAGCTTTGTGAAGTTCTCTTTGGCTGAAAGTTACTTGATTTACTGCGTTTCATGTCTCTGCTAAGGACAGCACCCCTGACATCTTATACCGGGACAGCCATGTAATAGCTGTTACCTACTGCACTCTCACCCAATGTATTGAAGTCACAAGGGGTTCCCTGCAGAACACTTCTACTGTTCCTGAGACTCTGTTTGTTTTTCCAAGTGGTGCAGCTTTTTTTCACACTGTGTCAGAAAAAGATTCTGTCACCTCATGGGCCATCTGTGAATTAAGAGACCCTTGAATCAGATCAAATGTTAAGTCCTTTGTGAATACTTGGTTTGCTCAGCCAGAATTGCTTCCCATTTATTCCATCTTTTGTGTACATAGCAGAAGTGTTTATTCTGGAAATTACATGTGAACCTACTGTACACTGAGACTATGCTCCATCTGATTGGCACTTTCACACTGGCGCCATTGTGCTTCAGGAACAAATGCCTACTTCTTAGGCACCCAACTAAAATATTCTGCTTCTTGTGAAGATTTTATTATATTACTAGTATTATATGGAGTGTGAAAAAATAACGAGACAGTACATCCATTTCTGGCCTTGTGTGCAAAATGTAAATTCAGTGTTGCTCGGTTGAAGTCAATGGTCTAACGCAGGTAGAATGGGCACAGGGAATGTGTTTTTGCACTCCTGTGCAAACCAGCTGTAAGACAAAAATTCAGGGCAGCTGCATGCAGTCAGCTGTGATATATTTTGGTACCTTGGCAGATGCCCGATGAGTGGTCATTAGAGACCCAAGAACATCAGAAACACCAGGCAATAGAAACATGCCCTAGAAACAAAAAATAAGGGAGAGACTGCCTTTGGTGGAGCAAGCTGAGCTGAATAAGTCAGGCTCCTTGGCATTTCAGATATACTCTGTTTCTGTTTCTGGTCAGAACATCATGTTGAGGTGGGCACATAATTATTCACAGCTGTCTGGTTGAACTGCCTGTTCCTGTCAGGTCTATCCTCACCCTTCCTTCCCAGCAGCCCTGTAAACAGAAAACATGCACAGTTTGGCTCTAAGCAGACTAGCATAAGACTGTATGTGGGTGAGGCAGAATGTTTTAGGAACCACACTTGGCAAATGCAACACCATGTAAAAAAGGAGCCAGGGCAGTTCCACAAGCAGTTCATCCCAAGTGGGGACAAGACCATGAGGCATATTATGCTCTGCACTTCATATTTTCAGAACCCTACGTCGGCTGTCTTACCTGCTCTGCTTTTGAGAGATTCAGCACTGTATCTCTTCTAAATATTTTCAGATGTTTAGCAGATCAAATATCCGTGAAAGTGCTTTTGTAATCTAAATTGGAATTCATTATTTGACCATTCCTGCCCTAAGTTGAAATGATGCTACACATGGGAATAAATTAACTATATGCTGACATCTTAATCAAATATTTTCATGTGCAACAACTTAAAGACATCACTCAACCCAGTGAATCAGGTTTTCCTAATTATGTGGACTTAAATGAAAATTTGAGGTAGGTGTGATCACAACTCAGATGCTTATTGGAGAGAAAACAATGCAAATAATCAGGACACTGTTGAAAAATGCAAATGTGATTTGGTTGGCTTTGGAAAAATGAATTACTTACCAAAAGGGACAAAAGGAAGAAAACCAGGCTGAATTTGATCTCTGTCTTGAATCCAACTGGCCGTGAACAGACACCTCAAAATAATTTAGACTAAACAATGACACAATGCCAACAGGAAAATTCATCCTTTCTTGTGCAATGATACATTGCTGAAATAGCTTCTTGTTGCCACCCCAGCTGATACTATATCATGTTCCCTCTTGCAGGATGGAGAGATGTGGTCCTCTGTGAACTGCACCATCTGTGCTTGTGTGAAAGGCAAGACAGAGTGTCGCAAGAAACAGTGCATTCCAGTTAGCAGCTGTCCTCATGTGAGTTTTTAAAATTAACTGAGCTTTCTTCTCTTTTCTGCTCCACCATTATCTTTTCCAGTGTTTCTTGGAAGGGTATGCATGACAGTGGGGTATGCTGTTTGGAAAGAAGGGATCCTCTGGCATGTTAATTCAGGTTGGCATTCCCCAAATGTGCTACTGAATATGGTTATCCTGAATATGGTCTTCCCGCTTCTGTCCTCGCTCTGAAGGCTCTGCTCCTCCTCTCCTTCTCCTTTAACTTTCTCTGTCCCAAGTATCTGCATTGGAACAGTTCTTTTTGACTTTTTTTTAATAGTTTTGTAGAGTGGTGAGGTGACCATGTTAATATTTCATTAGTGTGCATATTGTTAAGGCAGGCCACAGGAGTTTGCAGTTGCATTTCCCAGTGCATGTGAGGCTTAATACTTGGTTGAAAATGTAAATTAGAAAAATCAAAGGAAAGTAGTTCAACCAAGCCGTGCTGCTTTCTCTAAAGTTGTGGACTGGCTATTTTTTATTTGGAAGTCTGGAGTGAACCCAAAGAGTGGTGTAATTTTAACTTAATGGTGTCAAAAATTAGGTTTACTTGAAACCTCGAGCTAAAATCAGCCTTTGTTTCTTGAGTTTCTGACTCTGACAAATGATTTTGGTCTTATGGCTCAAGCTTTCACAGAATGGAGCTCTAAATAGCACGTCATGTAGGGGCAGATCTTTGAGGAAAACTGCAGAAGAGAGAGCCAAGTTATTAGCATTACACCTTCTCAGTGTTTCCTTCTTGATCCTGGACGCCAGTGGGGAAAATGTGAGTCACAGACACCTAGATATAAAATTTTTAAATTACAAACTCTTCGTTTGTAAAATTTTATACATGTAAACTTTTGACAGAAACGGTAGTAGAACAGAGAGCCTGCACCTTGGCACACCCCGTTCTGGTGTGATGGTGGGCTTCAAGATTCTCAGAAGGGGGAACATCCTTTTCCTGTCACTCTGGCACTCACTGTAGAGGGCAGTTCTCCCCTTAATGGGCCTCACACGAGACACTGCATACACATCAGGAAGTGTGAACAAATGGAGCTATTCTTCTGGGAGTGTTATATTGCTCATGGCAGTCAGGTTTGCTACCTTCATACCATTCACAGTATAAGCCGGAAGTGAGAGCTTGGGCTCTTCAGGTCTCTTCAAATTCTTTGTTGGCCAAGAACCTTACAGACAAGAACCTTGCACACACTGCATCATATTTATATTTTCTTTGTGCTGATGCATTTTAAATGTTTAAGGTACTTCTGAGATCAAGCAGCTAATATGACTTAATAGAGATCTTCAGTGAAGTACATCACTTCAGCTGTATCCATATATAAATTTGAGCATTGAGATGAGCAGCTGAAGTGGCTTCTAAAATGACAATAGCGGTGGGTAAAAATTCTCCACTGTCAGTGCTGCAGCATATAAGTGAGACTGACTGACAAACTCATTCAGTGATGCTATAGAACCTGCTCCAAGGTTAATGTGAAGTTCTAAACTGCCCTTGACCTCTGAGGTGAGTCCACAAACAAGGTCTGATTCCTTATGGCTGGAAAGACCAGCCTTGTTACCCTGCAGCACCATTCCCCTTAGTATATAACTAGTCAGCCAGCTCCCCACCTTAAAATGCAAGCTACAAGCAAACCCACCCTCCTCCACAGGTACACATTACATTTCTGCTCTTTCAAGCTAAATTGGAAGGACAAGTAGGAGAAAGAATGTAAACTCTAGAGTAAAATTTATTTTCCTATTCCAAGTGGGTACCAAGTAGTTATAAAGCAAATAATATATGCTAATGGATTTAAATCTTTTACTTTCCATCTCTGCTCCACTATCTTTGATAAGACTTTCTGTCACAAGCCTATAAACAGCAATTAAACACACCACATTATTTGAGATAAAGATATATTAGTTGTTCTCATACTGACAGTCTGAATATCGTGCCTAGAGTTATGCTGCTGTCTCTGCAAAACTGTAGATGTGTGCACTCCATTCCTTTTCTCTCTTCACAATATTTTTGACAGTAACCAGTCTCCACTGACTATTGAAGATGCTGTGGAATGAAAAATAAAATTAGGTGTCAGGCAACATAAAGTTATCTCATTAAACCTGTTATTATACAGACAACTGAGTGTGAAAGTATTGAAGATTCACTAAGAATTTAGAACATTATTTCTTGACTTCCATACTTTATCATGCAGTCTTAATACTCTTTGCATGATATTATGGGTGGGTTTTTTTGGTTATGGAATCTTATTTTATTTATCATCATAATTTTTGGCCAATTATTTCTTGCAAGTATGGGTTTCAAAGTGGTAATTCTGCAGAAATTTCCGGTACTGCCCAGCCATTTGTATTATTCAATCTATTGGTTGCAGGCTGACATATCTTTTAAGACTGTTTCTGCCATTTCTTTAATTTTCTTCATAGAGCTAGACACAAATTTCTGTTTCTTTTGTCCTTTTCTTTTTGGAACATTTAATCCCATATCAGTAATTACAGGAAATATCATTCTTAGATTCTTTTCATCTGCTACGGAGGCAATACATTTTTCAAATTCAGTCCCTCCTGTCACATTTATAGTAAGATTGGTCCCCCTTGGTGTTCTAGTAAGCCTTGTGGCATGTGGTTTCTGTTTCTTACTTTCTGACCACTGACTCCACAGATATTCCCTCTCTCGTTAGCTAGTGTCAGCCTGCAAGGTGCGGTACATACTTGGCCCCCATTCAGCAAAGCTATTAAGCACGTGTCCAGTTCTGCTGAAGTTAGTAGGCCCTCCATGTGTGCTTAAACTTAAACACATGCTTAAATACTTTTTAGAAAGAGAACAATCTCAACATTCGGCAAGACTGAGTTTCAGAGATCCTTTAGACTTCTTTTTGAATTTGGTATTTACTTGCCCTACCTCTGCTCTACTCGGTTCCTTGCCTTGTGCCATCTCCTTTCTGATTACCCCTCCTTATAAATTTTCACTTTGCTCCTCTCCTTATGCCTTTGAATTCCTCACTACTGATCAGTGGTCATGAACATGTCTCTTTTTGTACTGCTAGAGGAGAGCTTGGTGAATTTTAAAGCACATAACCTTTTCTGAGCTCCAAGGCTGTGCAAAAGTTAATACAATTAGATTCACAGCAGGTGAAGACATTTGCAGAGTTTGATTCAGCGGGTAAATTTTGAACCCGTGAACTTCAAGTGAGCTGAAAATTTATTCAGAACACGTTCTCCCATCTCTAGCACAGACTGCATATAATGTTATACACATCTGTTATTATTACAAACAAAAAGTTGCTGTTTTTACTCTAGTGCCAAGTGAGGCACAAAAAAACAACAGCTGTTGCTATTGCACAACCAAACAACCCCCTTCCCCCCAGCAATTAGTCTTGCCTTAAAAAAAATAGAAAATAAAAACCTCAGACACAAAATTGAAAACCCCATAAAAAAAGAAGAAAAATCCCAGAAAATAAATAGACTCAAATGTGGTCTGCTTATAAATATTCATAGAGAAAAATGGGATCACATCACTTAGCCCACTCCTAAGGGAACCCTCAATGCTAATGAACTCTTGCAGCACATGTTAGCAATAATGGGTTTCCTTATTCTACAAGACAAAAACAGGATCTCGGGCCAACATGGTGGCTCAAGTAACCAGCCTCTGCAGGCTGCCTTGGAGATTCCAATTTCACTTGAATTCTTGCCACTTCCAGCTTGGCTGATGATTTCAACGCTTTTATTGAAACAGAGAGGTAAGGCTGTGCAATGCAGTGTGTGGCATTCTGCTGCATGTCTCCGTTCCTACAAATATATGTTGCCAAGCTCCCTAATTCTATGTGGTTTTGAGGGTTCCTCCTTTAAGGGGTTTTGTTCTAACAGGTGCTTGGTAGGCCTCCCTGCTGCAGCCTGGTCCTCAGCTATTCTCTTTGCCCAGGGACCTGGAAGTCACAAAAACATTTAAGTGCTGCTCACTTTCCCAGTGCAACTCTGATCAAGCCCTTTTCTTAAGTCCAGATGTGTCTCAAGTCTGTTCAGATGCAGTTGCATATTCAAAGACAAGCTTAGCCTGAGCTGGACCCTGTGGATGATGTGCCCAAGTGCATGCATGACCAGGGATTCATTCATGCCATCTGTGTACATCAAACAAGAGCAGGATGGAACATGCTCCACTCCAGTTTGCTAGCAGATACTTGGAGTTCATGTCTTTTTATGCACATCGTCAAGGCTTGGCAGTACTGTAGGCAGAAAGCAAGGCAGACAACAGTAGGACTGCCTGTGCCCACTTCCCCACTCTTTGCATAGACCTGTCACCAATTTGTTGTCTGTTTTCACAAGTTTTCTGTATTGTTTAGTGGGCAGGATAGCACAGCTCCGTTTGCTCGCTCTTGCTGTCCTCACCTACTTGGTGGGGAACAGGAGCAGTAGTCACACAGAGGGGACTTCCTTCCTCTGTGTTCAGCTGCTGTTGGAGCAAAGGAGTGCTGGGAAGCAGCACAGCTCCATATACCTCTTCTTTCCCTGTATGGGAATATGGGTGAACTCCAGTATCACCATAAGTTCTGTTATAACCACCACCAGTTTTAGCTTGGAAAAGCACATTTTTCAGTCTGAAATTTTTCCAGGCTTATCTGCTAGCGTGCTGATTAAATTTAGGTAGTTTAAGTAAAAGCAGATAAAACATCTTTTAAGCTGATGAAGACTGAAAAGGAACATGAATGTACACACACAGAGGCATGTCTCCTGCTCCTAGTCACCCTTGAGTAAGACACAACCAGAAATACATGAACCTTCCTTCCTTGCTTCCTTGCTTCCTTGCTTCCTTGCTTCCTTCCTCCCTTCCTTCCTTCCTCCCTTCATTCCTTCCTTCCTTCCTATTTGGGAGGAGTGTGGGGGTGGAGGAGGTTGCATCTGCACAGGGAATGCATAGGAAATGTATTTATTTTGGGAAGGTGCAGGGAAAAGGAAATGAAGTGATCTTGCTAACCCAGGGACTAGTCTACTTTAGCTACCTGTGCATGTGAGTCCAAAATTCTCTCACACTGTCTCTAAAGAGAAAAGTGGTAACAGAGAGCCCTTTTAATATTTCATTTCTTATAAGACCACCAGGAAGCTTGTTGAATAGTTCTGTCTGCTTTTTAGCACCTGATATTTGAAGTTGTAACCGGGGCTCTGAGTTCAAACACAACTTGAACTATTTTCAAAGGCTTATCCAGTCTTATAACATGACACAGTCATTGCTCCAAGAACTCTTTCATTAAATCAGCCTGTCTTTCTCCCAATTAGGGTAAAATCCTGAACAGAAAAGGATGCTGTCCAATTTGCACAGAAAGTAAGTTCTTTCTTCACATGCTTTAAATTCTTTTTATTTTTTCTGAGAAAATAAATATATAGAAGTATGTTTCCTTTTCTGCTTTCTTTTTGGAGGCAACTAAAGGGTGGGTGATTATTTTTGGCCATGGAATTTGCCTCCTATAAATCTGTAAATTTAAAAGAAAATGCCTGGGTATTTTGTTTTTATTTTATTTTCCAAAATGACACTATTTTTGTCAAATCTGAGGTGCTGCATTTTGAAGGATATAGTTGGTCTGTGAAATTTGCGGGCAAGAAAACAAGAAAATTAATAAAGTTGTAACTTTTAGGACTTGGGTACCTTTTACACCTGTAACTAACAGTCCAGCTATGTGCATATTTAATCACACCTTTGCACATGATTTGTGAGAATTAAAAAAAGTGCAGAAATCTGAGACACAGTCTGGGGCAGCAGTGGGAAGTAGAATAGACAACTATCCTTCTTTGAATAGACAACTATCCATCATATCCTTTATGATGTTTAGTTCAACCCTTACCTTCTTATCCCTTTACTCCTTACTTCAGAAGTTATCATTAAATTGTAATATCATCCTCCTAGTCAGCAAAGGACTTACACAAACACTTATCTTTAAGCTTGTTCTATTTAACTCAACAGGGAGACCTGAAGTTAACAAGATACCATTATGTATTTCCTTCAGTACGTATTTAAGTATTTTACCAAATAGGGACAGACTGCTAAAATGGGGTTTTATATCATATAGCAAAGGCTTTTGAAAGAAGAAAGTGTTCCTGCTCTTTTGTCTAAAATCAAAAGGTCTTGCTGTTCAACTCAGTTCTGGGTTCTCTTGAATTGCACAAATCCCATATGCTAAATATCTGTTTTTTCACTCTGCAGCTCAATTATTTTGAAACTTGTAACTTGGGATAAAATAAATCTAGCTTGCAAGTTTTCATTATCAAAATGGAAGTAAATACAAGGGACAACCTCAGAAACACTTGAAATAATACTGAGCAGAGGAAGAAATGAACGAGGATTCAACTGACTAGCAGTTGATTTCATGTTATGTCAGTTTCAAGGGAGAAGAAATTTGTGTAGACCTTTGCTCACATATGAGGTACCATTAGTGTCATGAATTTATCAATCTCTGTCTCACGTCTTTTCTTATGTTTCAGTCTCATTTAACCTTTCTCATGTGTTCTTCCTGTGTTCTTCTGTAACATGAGAGGGGAGTAAAATAGTGGGGCCAGCCATTCTCTCAAAGCACAGGAGGCCCTCTACTGTAAGAGGTTAGAAAGAAGGCAGTACTGTGAGTCCTTCAGAAACGCTGCCAGAGAGTGATGACTTGTGATAGTTGTTTCATGGGAGAAGGAGGCAAAAAAGTACAGTTCTTCAAAGTTAAAATAACTCATCTAGGAACCAGGTTACCTAAAAACTCAAAACTTCTTGATGGTATAAGAAGGGAATAATCATGACTACAATCATGTGAAATTAAGGCCAGATCATTGTTGCTTGTCGTCCTGCCACGCAGATCTGTAAAGAGCCTGGCTCCATCTTCCCAGTGACCTCTTTCCAGGTACTGGCAGACTGCTATCAGGTCTCCCCAAAGGATAAACAACCTTGTCCCCTTATGGGAAGGGACCGAGGATCTTAAGGGTCCTACCTGCGTTGCACTGCCTGTACGTGAGCTGAAGAGGCTTGTTGTCCTGTCTCACAGTCCCATGCTCCACCAGTGCACATGAAACAGAGGGGTCCTTTTCTTACAGAATTGTCTCACTATGGACCCATTTAGTATTTGAAGAAGAGCTGATTCCAAACTTTTTTGATTAACAGGGTATTCTTGGCTTTTGCAGATAATGTAATCAAAGAGCTTAAATACCCGGTGTCATACAGCAGTGGTGGCTACCATTAGCTGTTTTAACATTGGTATTTTAACATTTGCCATTTGCAAAGAGTTAATCCCACCTTTGCACCAGAAGTGCTATAAATCTCATCACGGCTATCATCTGATAGTAATTGGAAACTTCGCTAATTCAGCCGATTTCTGATAAGATGTACACACAGCCCTTTCCCTCACCCACTCACTCATGTTGATCCTGATCCTCTCCACATACTAACACACCAAACCTTTCTGACGCTCCAGCAGATATTAATTTTCCAGAGTAAAAAAAACATAGGGAGGTACAAGAACACACTGTACACGGGAGAGCTTTGAGTACAGTTTAAATGCAGCCAATTTCTATGAAGTGGGTCAAAACCAGTCACGTTGTGAAAGGATACACTTTAAACTGAAAAAAAATAAAATAATCAAAGGATTATTTTCAAAGCAGTTTGTTGCAAAGAGAAAAAGTACCTCGTCTCCTAAAGGGCTGGAGAGTTTCTTTTGTTCACTGTTGCTGAAGTTAACTATAGTTAGTTTTGGCATGTTGCTTTTTAAGCTCCATGGCTGGCGTAGAGTTATCACTAATTAAACACAGTGGTCATACCAGTGGAAAATTAAACAGTTTAGTTTATGCTGCTGTAAAAAATATAATGAAATGTACTCTTTTGGGCTTGATTTAGAAAAATCACCACTGACGTCAATTCCATAAATTAGTAATCCTATGTTAGACCAAGGTCATTTTCATATTAAAAATAAGAAAAAACTAAACCTGAGTTCAAGTAACATTAGCAGACTACTCTCAACTTCAGACAAAGATAGGAACTTGCAGTGGAAGTTAAATCTTTGTTCTTGGCAAAGAAGAATTCATAGGCCTTCCTGAAATTAGTCCACTTACTTCCTACTAAAACCATGCAGATATACTTTAATCATTATCAATAATCCTAGAACAATCTTACACCAGTCATTGTGAGATTTTGTGGATGAAGTTTTTTCGAAGTGGACTGCAATCATCTAGGTTTACATGCACAGTACACATGATTGATCTTGCATTAAAGACTGCTTTTGGGACAAAAAATTTTGTTCATCACAAATCATTCTTGCAGCTTTTTTAATTGGCAAAATGATCAATGGAGCCAAACCAAATTCAGTGGCGTTTGGACCCACCTTAGGAGTAAAAGGTTGATACTTCCACTTGGTCCTGCATCCTTTTTATGTGTTTTTATAGAATTACTGAAAAAAGCACTGACTTTTCAAAGAAAAAAAAGGAAAAGAAACAAAATGAGGTTATGCATTGTAGGTATCTGTGACAGCAGGAAGTGGGACTAAAGGACCATATAGGTCCCTGTTTTTTCTGTTATTTCCTTTCCATGAAGAAATACATCAACAAAAAGACTGCAATTGTTTATTCATACTGGAATACTGTTCATGATTTACCTCCCATTTCAACTGTGATGATCTACTGTATAAATATGTATTTGGACAAATTGGAATAACTATTTTATTTATGAAATAGACCATAAAGACTCCTGTGGAGTTTTTGACACCACACCTTGTAATGTGTATTATATCAAGCTGCACTATGCAGCAGTTACGAGGAAAGTCCTCTATGGCTATGCATTTTTTACAGAAAACCTAATGAAATTCTATTATGCGTGTTCTGTAGCTAGTTTTTAAAAGTTAATAATGTGTTCTGTTTGATTTAGGGCTTAATTCAGCATATGGGCTAATTACATTCAAAGTTTCATTTTATTTTTAAAAAGCTGAGATATTTTTGAGTTATACATGTGCAACAAGAACACCCTTCACTGGTAAACTTGTGTTTTTTCCTCCCTCTCCTTACTTAGAAAGTGTCCAAACCGATTTTAGTTATAATTTAAAGCATATTTTTCTTGGCCACTCTTAACTACCTACAAGCCCAGCAGAGTATGACCAGACATCTGGACATCTTGGACTTCAATTGACTGCTCTGATCTCCTGAAAAAACAAAACAAGCTATTCCATGAGCACCAGAGCTAACAGCCTGGTTTCCTATGGATTTGTGTCCCATTTCCTTTATATCCCAACAAATAATAAACCCAGCTAGAGACAATATATCCTGTGGCTGGTCTGGAGCTACAAGTGTGCTAATTGCCCAACCAATACGCTCATGCTCTCAGCTGGTCAGGATGTGTGTGCTGACTGTCTGTCTGGCCTCCACCACGCAGTATATATATTTTGCCTTTCTAAAAAGGCTAAATACTGTCTGGGGGAATGGAGGCACTGGGTGGAAGGCAGAGAGGTACTTTTTGGCAACCACTTAGTTTAATAAGTGGTTCTTACCTGTACTCAGCATATTACTTACTAGACATGAGTGGTCTTTCAGACTTTTATCCCTCCACATTGGCCAAACAGGTTGTGACTTTTTTTTCTTTATGGGAGTATGTTAAAACTTAGGAAATGCTAATGTGTTCTTTTCCATGCTGTTGCTTTTTTAGCTTCCTTTTTTGTACAGCTCCATGTGTTTTCAAAAACACTGCCTTTTCTAATGAAAGTCACTATTTCATCTGAATTGAGAGCACGATTTGAAAATTCAAGGAAAGCATGCCAAGAGTTCGATGGTGTTCACTTTTAGCACCTAAATACTATTATTAGTTTGCAAGTAAGCTGTAGAGCCTTAGGTGGGAGCTGAGCAAACTGCATTAATCACACGTGTAGTTTAATATTTTGGTCAAATGTAAAAGTGTGAAGTCCGTATTTAGTTGCTTAAAAAACAAATGTGAAAACTGCCAAGCTTCCAAAAGATTTTATGAATGCCAGAAGGTTTGAATATTGATTTGGGAACAATATGCAGGATTTCCAAAAGAGGTTTAGTGGTATTTGCATCCAGCTCTCAATAATGTTTAATCAAACTTGAGTGCCTGAGGTGTTTTGAAAATCACAGCCTCCTGAACATAGCTCTGGGGCCCTCCTTTGAAAAATCTGTTTTTCAAGGATAGAGAAGGAATGGGTAAATTTGTGTTCATATGCATGTCTGGATGAGCAAAAGAAGACACCAAAGATTATGAATGCCAGGTTCAAAACAGGGAAGTGGCAATGATGCTTCATTCCCTTTGCCCAAGGATGTTGTAGATGTCCAAAATGTGGGACTGGAAAAATTCACAGAAAATATTTCTATCAAAGGTTACTAAATTAAAAGAAACCATATCTAGCTCAGAAAGTCCCTAATCTGAAAGTAGTTGGAGGTTGGGAGTGTCTCAGGGGGAAGTATTGTGTAGAATTGTCCTTTTCTAGCTCTACCTTAGACAGCGGATATAAGAAGTGTTGGCAGTAATTTGGGAACAGTTTACTGTAGGGAAAAAAGGGAAAGATCTACATCTGTGATGCTATACCTTGTTATCATAAGCTATCAAAATTCATACTCCAGGGTTGGGGAACATAACTTTGGTCATGTGGCAGCACCTCTTCATCTGTTATGTCCCGACAGAGAAGCAAGTCACACACAATCCTAACTAGAGATCAGTGCTTCCAATAGATTTCAGATGGGAAAAAGAAAAAAAAGAGGAAAAAAAGCAGAAAAGAAGAAAAAGCAAAAGCAAGCCATAAAATATGATGTGATTGAAACTCTCCCAAAAAGACATAAACAACAACCCCAAAGCTAAAAATGGCAGGAATTCTTTTCATGTTGACTGTCTTTTGCAGTCTTGTTACACCCGGTATTTAAGGTTTATTTCTAGGCCAACCAGTTTTTCTTACTGCCAGTGCCTGAGTTATCGCATACACTCTTGCAGGGCGTGGATTTATTTTTAAACCCCACAATTTTAGCAAACCTTTCAAGAATGTTTTACACAGTGATATCAGAGAATCAATTATTCAGACTGTTTTTAGGTGGATTTTCCCTCCTCCATTTCGTTGGTTATTAAAGAAAACAGCGAAATTTGGATCAGACCTTGAGCTATCCAGTCCAAAATACATTTTTAACTGCACGGCATCAAGGTGACATATGACGTGACATGATGTAACATAACATAAAACAACATTACTCTGCATAACACATTAGAAATTAAAAATAAATATTTCCTTTGGATCCCATTGGTACTATCAATTTTACTTGCACATCTCTAAATTATGTTTTTTCATCTCATGTCTTGCCTCTTAGTCACTTGCTTAGGTGAAGAATCAGCCTCCCCCTCCCAGTAGTTTGGTTAAAAACATGTATAACATAGCCACATTCTTGGCCTTTAGAAACAGAGAAAAATCAGATCTTTCCTGTGGAATCTTCACTGATTAGCTGATTTTTGTTGTTGTTGTTGTTGTTGTTGTTGTTTTCTTGTTTTTGTGAAAGTTGTTATTAAACTTAAGGAAAAATTAAAGCTGGAAAAGTGGGAAAGCTGAAGTAAAATTTGAGCTGGTAATAACATGTATCTTAATACTCATCATGCAGATACTTAGATGTATACGTAAGGAAATCAGAAACATGTTAGTATGATTTAGTAACAGGTAAAGTCAGATAGTCTTCATACAAAATCTGCAGATTATTTTTCCTATTGGTAAAAAATATGTTGGTAATTAAAAGCCATATGGTTCCTGCCAATTTATGGAGAATCAATTCATCTTATGATGAACTTTGGAAAGCAGTTATTAACATCCTCATTGGTATCGGTGAGGGAAAGAAAACTCACAGAAGTGCACAGTTTTAAAAGCACTCTCTTGCGTAAATGTCTTGGTCTTCAGGCTCTGCATAAAGTGCCAGGCCTGTTTTCCAGAGGTATTGGTCAAATATGGATAATTTTGACTCCTGAGGGAGCTGTCAACATGATGTCCTTGAGAAATTGAAACTTTTGGTCCCTAGTTGCCAGACACAGTGAAGAGGGGTAATAATGATGCCAGGATGAGTTACTGTCTTAGCTAAAGAAGCATGCATGTGGCTAATTAGGCATAAAGTACAAATCACCCTGTTACTAGCTCTATGATAGCTCTGCACCATGCGGTGAGGGGAGAGTGAGATTAGGCTTTAGGAAGACCTTTCTCACAGTAGAGACAGCCCAACACTGCAACAGGTTGCCAGAGGTGGCAATGGAGTTGCTGTTACTACTGCTTTTTATGGGCAGGTTAGATAAAGGTCTGTCAGCTATAATATAGGTACAGGTGTTTCTTCATTGCAGCTGGAGACGAAAAAGGTAATGTCTCCTGGGGCCTCCTACAGCCGCATTTTCTGTGTCTTTGTGTAGGTTTCCTTGGGTGCTCTTTACAGCTAGAAAAACACCAGAAAGTTGACAGTTGCTGTAGCCTAG
Organism: Platysteira castanea; assembly: GCA_013397175.1. NCBI lineage: Eukaryota > Metazoa > Chordata > Aves > Passeriformes > Platysteira > Platysteira castanea. The sequence continues at coordinate 1,477,094 of VYXC01004103.1, read as the reverse complement.
GCTGAAGAATTCTGTTGAGAAAGTTATATTGTGTAGTTAGAACTGTATTGCACTCCATGGAAGGAATTCCCTTCCCCTTCTCTATAACATATGTCTCCTTCTTTTTGTAGATTTGAATTTGCCTTTTTTAAGCTGTTTTTTCAGGCAAGCCATTATTAGTTAAACAGGCATCATCTTTCAAAGCAGCCTTAGCCCATGGGTATACAGCTGGCAATAGCAGTGTGCATTTCTCTGCCTTGAGACTCTTTCTTCCAGGAACAGCAGCAGTGTGGTTAGAACCTATTGTTATACCAGAAGGCTGCAAGGCGAATGCATTTGCTGCTGTCTTTGGTTGTGAGGCAGTTCAATCAATTGCTGGGTAGCTGCAGGGTAACTCAGCATCACTGATGTGAATGTGGAAATGTTCTGTCTTTGGGCTGTGACTTCTCTGACCGATGTATGGCTGCAAACATCCATAAGAAATCTCCATCGATTTGTAATGATACAAATGACTGGTAGAGACACCATGCTCTTTGGCAGTCATTGCATCATGTTAGACATGTACTACTGACTTCCAGTTGGGAGTGTGATATCAATAACTACTACAAGTCAGTTGTGTATAAACAACATATACAATAGCTTGTAACACTGAATCAAGATGCTGGTTCTACAGGTATTTTGGGAAAAAAAGATGTAAACACACCTAGTTTATAAATGTACAATATTTATAAGTGTGTATATGTAAAATATGGACAGAAGCAGCTCCTGCTAAAGTGTTCTGATGGCTTTTAATTTCAGGGAGTCACTGAAATTTGAAAAAATGGTAATAACCTAAACTGTACATTACGTTTAAGGGACAAAGCTACAGGTAGCCTTCCTATGCTGCCCCAGGAAGCATAGGAAGGAACTGGCCTTTGGTGACCACCCACTTTGGGAAAGACTTCTACTAAAGCAATGAAGCTTTTGTTTTTCAAAGATATATTTATTCCTAGTGGGTGCCAGTCAAAATCTACCCCATAGAGCAGATAGATTAGGTGAGAGCAGCCTCTCTAAGTTCTTATCAACTGCTTTTTTCAAACTTCGATTGATCCTGATATGGCGCTTTTGTTTCTCACTCACCTGCAGAGCCTGGAGTTTGCACTGTATTTGGAGATCCTCACTACAACACTTTTGATGGACGGACATTTAACTTTCAGGGAACATGTCAGTACGTTTTGACGAAAGACTGCTCCTCCTCTGCCTCGCCCTTTCAGGTGCTGGTAAAAAACGATGCCCGTCGGACCCGTTCTTTCTCCTGGACAAAGTCAGTGGACCTTGTGTTGGGCAGAAGCACAATCAGCCTCCAGCAGCACCTCACAGTGAAGTGGAATGGGACCCGAATTTCACTACCTTGCGAAACACCGCAATTTCAGATCGATTTGGATGGTTATTTGCTGAAAGTGACAACCAAAGCAGGTAGGACAAGTGTATGTGTGTGTCTGTGTATGTGTGTGTGTGTCTTCTTTCTCTCTGAAGAACTTCTCAAGTTCAACATGAACAGTAGTCAGTAAAAAAGCATGATAGCAGTAATAAATATCATTATAACTCTTTAGAGTTTAGAGAAACCCACAGCACTTTCAAAATTCCTGCAGCCCACAAGCAGAGAGAAATCCCAGCTATGAGTTTGAAGTCTGCAGGATATTGCTAAGCTATGTTTCATTCTGCGGCTGACAATTAACTGCCCGAATAGACAAATGTGCCATGACTTTCACTTACAGTAATTTAAAAGTGGCTTATGCAGAGTATGGTGGGTTGACCCTGGCTGGACATCAACCAAACATGCCCACCAAAGCCACTTTATCACTCCCCTCCACACCTGGACAGGGAGAAGATAATATAGTGGAAGACTCGTGGTTCAAGATAAGGACTGGTAGATATAATCATTCAGCAATTACCATCATGGGCAAAATAGACTCAATTTGGGGAAATTAGTTTAATATATTGCCAATCAAATGAGGGCAGGATAATGAGAAATGAAGTAAAATCTTAAAAAAGCCTCCACACTCTCAATCCCCTTCTTCACAAGCTTAACTTTACTCCCAGTTCTCTCTACCTCCTCCAGCCCTGAGTGGTGCTGGGGGGGTTGGGAATGGGATTTGCAGTCAGTCCATCACATATTGTATCTACCACTTCTGCCTCTTCAGGGGGACGACTCTTCACACTCATTCCTTGCTCCAGCATCAGGTCCCTTCCATGGGAGACAGTTCTCTGCAAAGTTCTCCAATGTGAGTCCCTCCCATGGGCTGCGTTTCTTCACAAACTTCAAAAACGTGGGTCTCTTCCCCAGGGCGCAGCCCTTCAGGAACAGACTCCAGCGTGGATTCCCCATGAGGTCACAAATCTTGCCAGCAAATGTGCTCTAGTGCGGGCTCCTCTCTTGCAGGCTCCAGGATGGACGTCCCACAGGGTCACAGTCTCCTGTAGGCATCCATCTGCTCCAGTGTGGGGTTATCCAGGGGCTGCAGGTGGATCTCTACTCCAGCATGGAACTCCATGGGCTTCAGGAGGGCATCCTTGCCTCGCCATGGTCTTCACCATGGGCTGCAGGGGAATACCTGCTCCAGTACCTCCTCTCCCTCCTTCTCCAATGACTTCAGGGTTGTTTTTCTTACACTCTCCCTTCTCTTTCTGACTGCAGTTGCACAGGTCTTTTCTCTCCCTTCTTAAATATGTTATCCCAGAGGTACTACCACTGTTGCCAAGGCCAAGCCCATCTTGGAGCCAGCTGGAATTGGCTCTATTGGACATGGGGCAAGTTTCTGGCAGCTTCTCACGGAAGCCACCTCTGTAGCTCTCTGCTTCCAAAATCTTGTCATACAAACTTAATACATGGTATCGTTTGATACTTACAGATAAGAACAGAGATGAGATCAGTTCTTAAACAAAAAGTTCAGGGTTTTCGAAGTTGCAGCAACATATCTTGCAGTTTAAGTTAGCAATTATATAAATTCATGGTTATAGTGGCTGGAATCAGTTTAAGTTGTAAAATTGTGGAAATATTTCACTGGGGCTACCCAGCAAAATGGAGGCCCTGGTTTGAAAAGCAAGGCCTAATTTACTGCTCAGTGCCATCTTATTGGGCTTGCTTTGTGTCCAAGTAAGAACTTGTCTGCAAGGAACAGCGTCTACAGCACCACAAGCAAAAGGAAATTAGGAACTTTATAGAATATGCTACCTTACTTCTAGAAACCAGGAAGGGAGGTGGCATTCTCTCAGGTCTTTTGAGTCTTAGATAATACATTAATTGTCAAAATGCTAAACCTGAGGACTTACTTTTGTTTTGATAAACTGCTCTGAAACTATAGTATCCTTGCGTAGATAAATATTGAGGGGAAGTTTAAAACTTTCTCATTAGCATGTGTTAGCTACTACTATAGTCCTGAGAGATTCCACTTACACAGTGAAGTACTGTTTCAGCGAGAATACTGTTTACTGTTGATTCAATTAAATGACATGTGAAAGCAGTGAAACCAGTCTTTCTTATGGAGTGATACGGTCACAGGCGTGATGCATAGTCATACTCACTGTCTAGCATAATTTATTTCAAGGGGGACACTAGTACCCACTGTTGAGCTCAGAATCTAGACACCTGTTCATATAGCCTCTGGAAATGTGAGTCTGCGTAATGTGGATCCCAGCTCTGGGCTCATTCCTCAAAGTGGCAATGCAGATTTTTGTGGCTGTCTGTAAAATGCACACAAGTTGACCATTATTCGCAACTTCTAATTAGAAGCATCTTGGGGGTTTTTCTTTGCAGCCAGCTGAACACCATGAATTCAGGCGATGTGGATTTCATTAGCCAGCCACAGGCCAAGGAAAGGTTTTCAACTGAAGATGAATGACAGTTAATCCTGCTGCTATTCCATTTGTCTCTGGTGCAAGCCTAATAAATGACTACACACATCTTTGTCCATGTGTTGGCAAAGGAAGTGCAAACATGGCATATGACAACATACCAAACAGTGGGTAATCACTGCAAATTATAGCCTAAATAATTCCTCCCCTTAATGGAGCAGGATCAGGTTTCTCTCGCTGAATACAGCATGATGGGCCAAGTCCTCCTTTCCTCAGCACATAAGACTTGGAAAGTAGCAGAATGGCCTGGCTGCATTTTGCTGGGAGAGGACAAGCAGCAGAGAGGCTGCAGAGAAGAAGAATGTGCTGAGTTGAACTGGTTTAAAAGCAAACATTTTATTCCAGAGGAAGTTCTTAGTACCAGGGGAAAAAATTGGAGAAATTTCTGTTTCAGAAGGAAACATGGATTTTAAAAAAATATATGCTTTCCCAGTGTACGGTGAAAAAAGAGATGAAGGGAGGAAGTAATGAAAAATAAGCAAAACTGCTGCACTAGAAGTAAAATTCAAAGTAAAATTGGGCTGGGAAATGCAGGGTCTGGTGCTTACAGCTCAGCCAGCATTTCTATGGATTTTGGTTTTCTTTTTGCAGAGCTGGGAGTTTAGCCTTGGATAAAACAGGGGAGCCCAAAGCTTCGGGAAGTGTTGTGGTCCCTGGCTACAGGGCAGTGTGGATGGCAGGGCAGTCCTGGAGTTTCATACCCCAGTCGTTCAGGCTTCCAGGCAGCCCACCAGGCGAGCTGGCAGGAAACCAGCTTGGAGCCTTGCCTGTGCTGTGTGGAAGTTCACTGAATACGATATGTCTCCCTGAAGCATTTCAGTTCTGATGAATGGGCATTTTCCAGTGAAAACCTGTTTTGTTGCTAAATTCCTCACCAGCTGTAGCCCTGGATGCCATGCAGCAGAAGTCCTTGCACTCTGCACTGGCAGCTATGGGTGTCCTTGGGATGTGTTGAGTCCTTATCCAAAATTTGTGTGTTAGAAAGACAAAAGAGTAGAATTTCACAGGGCTAGTGGTACTTATCTATTCCTCTATTGCATGAGCATTTTGTTGTTGGTTTTTCTGTGCTATCTTTTGCACAAAGCCACTTTGCTGCACTTTTTCTGTACCACTTTGACATTAAATCTTTATGGAAGATTTGTTGGCCAGTTCTTGAGGATTCCTTTAAATCTTGAGGATGTCAGGAAAATCATGCAGAATAATTGATGAGAGCTCCCATCATGAGGAACTCAGTGTGTGATGTACATAAATCCAGAAGGAATTTTTTTAAATGGAGTAGAGTACATAATGTGCCAAGTTAAGAAATCGAGTAACAAGTTGGTTAAGCATCCTTCAAAGAGAGAGGATAATTGGAAAAAATGAAAAACTCAGAGAATATTCCTTTTCTGCACATCCCCAGATGGGACAGATGTTACATCCTTTGGCTTCACATCTCTTGGATTCTGATTCTTGTCCAAGTGAATGGGAAACTCATCCATTTTGGGCAGAGGGAAGAAAGGGTGGGGGGGGGTATAGGCACCAAGAAACTCTTCCAAACAGTTTGTGTCTGCCAAGGAGACCATTTCAAGCACTGCTCTGTAGCATAATCCCGTCTGTCACAGCTCTTGTTGGTTTACATAAACTAACTGGATTTTCTGCTTGTGAAAAAACAAAAGGCACACACTGCTCAGTGTGATCAGGCTCCAACAAAATTATCATGCATGTAGGAGTAAATACCCTTCCTTGTTACTCCAGAAAGGAATAAACTCTGTTATGGACAGAAACCTTTAGGCTGTTCATCAAAGCCAGAAATTACCCTTCCATCTGAGCAATTGCAGCAGAATAAAGTGTAATTAAGCCATACCAGCTAGAGGAAAGTACGTCCATGTGGTAGTTACACAGTGAGTCTCTTGAATGAAATCCGGTAATCAAAGCAGGAATCTCCAGATTTAAAAATGTGGATTTTTATATGGTGAGAAGAAAAGCCATAATTTTATGTTATCTACTTCTGCATACCTGCATGCCTTTCGCAGGTCTACAAAAGCGAAATGCAACAAGTAAATTAACTCAGGTGAAGAGAACATAAATATACAGGAAAATTTTCAAGTTAACCTTTCATAATTAATGTATTTTCACTGAAGGTCAGTAAATTTTGTCTTGAGGAAAAAAAATAGTCCTAGAAGGAAAATTAAGATAGAATCCCTAGCCAGTCCTTTCAGAGTTTGTTTAAAGTAGGGAGCTTCTGAGGGAGCTTCTCTGGGGAGAAAACTTGAACACAGTCTTAAAAACTATAGTTATTTTCTGAAAAGAACTGTCTGAGAATTTGGATCTTGATGCTTTAAACTTTGAGAAAGTTTATGTGATTCTCAAGTCTGAAGAAATCTTGGCTTATAAGTTAATGGCAAGTATTTTCTAAATGCCAGCACGGCAGTATTAATCTTGTGTCTGCAAATCAAGCTGTGTTTTGTTTTGCTCAGTGTTGTCAGAAGCAGACAGCTGGATTTTGAATTTGTCCAACACTGATAATGTATGAAGCAGCTTAAAAGGCGGCTTTCCCCCTTGCCACTGTGCTGGACTCATTAACAGTTGTAGTCTTGCACAATTTCTTAGTTGGCTGGGTGTAAAGTGCCTTTGGAGGAGGAGACGATGGCCCCATCCATGCTGAATTTATGAGGTAATTTGAAACTGATTTCAGGCATACTTAGCTCAGGATGTATTTGTGCTGTCATTGCTAAGCTATGGTGGTAAGAAAACAGTCTAATAGACTGTAGTGACAGGTGATGCAGAATTACCTTCACAGCCTTGATGAGTAAATCATTCCCAAAACTCTTGGTGACGTGTTGTAACCTACACAAGGACTGGGGCAGGATGTTAAGATCACACCTTTTCTATAGCCATAATTGCTGCTTGAACGTCACCCTGTTCCTCTGCAGCACGGGTAGGAATTGTCACAGGAGACAATGGGATGTATTGCTGAAGGAAGGGTTCCAGTTTTGAACTGAGTCACTGGTATGTTAATTACTTACATGAGGACAGGGCAGGATTTGGGTCACATAGTGACAAGCACTGATTTACAAGAGGAAAGGGTGGTGCTAAGCCAGCCCACACAGCAAATGAAGAAAGCTGGAGAGAAGCCCTGGTCCTGCACCAGAGAGTGATGCTCTTTGGTATTCTTGGCTAAGAGGGAGAACAGGGTAAAATCTGGACTGTCCTGTTTAAAAGCAGGATCCTGTGTTTATCCTTAACAAATTGCTGCTCACAGGTATTTTATGAGAATAAATTAACATCAGCAAAATGATTTGTGATCTTCAGATGCAGGCTTACTGCAGATGTGACATATAATCATTCATGAGACATTGGGAATAATTACAAGAAAGGCCATTTTTGGGTAGAAGTTAAGCAGCAATGTTTCTTGGTGTTGTTTTTATCCCAAATGATATCAAAACTGTTTTCCCTTATGAGCTGCCTATTTACTCCTCAAAGAATGGAATTAATTTAATTTACAGTCACTCAGGTAAAAACCAGAAGTTTAGTTTCCACCTGGTCTCTGGTCCCTCTAGAGTATTGCTGGGAACAGAAGGACATTCAGAAAGTAGTTTATTCCCTCTAATCTAACAGGATTAGATAATCCTGTTGTGACCCAGAGCTGCCTATTTTGCTCCATCAAAGGGCCTAGACAGCTGACTTAAGCTAGACACCAGCTTTCAGATGGGTACAGACAGATAAAATGGATTTCACTCACCAAAAGTAACTTTGATTTTGATGTTCTGGAAGTGCCAAACCTTCCTGTAAAGCAAATTGTAGCAAAGGACTTCTATCCCAGCCACTAGATGAAGGTTAGATGTTTACCATCATTTCTCAGTGTTGCTAACTTATGCAGACTACTTCAAAAGTTTGGTAATTATTGCCTTTTGAATGAACAGTTTGAATCCAATTCAGAATGCTTTCTTTTAGCAGTTTTGCCCATCTAATATATCTTTAATTCTTATAACTCTTTTTACTCCCACAAAATAAGGTACTTGAATTGGAACAGTTGTATTCACCCCAATGAGCCATCACTGTCAGCCTTGTAGGCAAGAATAGGATGTTTCCCATAAGGTGGTCACTGCTGGAGTCTCACGGGACATGGACATCTTTGTATGACCACGACCTGTGCAATGGGTAACAATGGCTGAAATTCTGGGCTCCCTGCAAAGTCAGCTAGAAATTTACCATAGCAAATTCAATTTGCAGAATTTTGGAAGAGATCTCCTTTGATGTTGAGAGTAGTCCTGCCTTGGCTCCAAATTTTTTAGGATGATCCCATTCATTAGCAAGAAGGAACAAAAATAAGAAGAGATAAGCATGAATGTATTATAATTGACTGTAACTTAAGAAACACTGCACTTGCCAGAGGCACTTACTGGGAGCTGTGGGAACTATGTAGAAATCTAACAGCATTATCAGAACAAAGCCAATGGCTTCTTCAGGTTCCCATGAATGCTGTTTCACAAACGTAAGGTGCAGTTTGTTATCCTCAATTTTTTTTTCTTTTTTTTTTTTTTTTTTTTGTGTGCATTTTTGTCTTATCTTTTTATTAGGCTTGGAGATCTCATGGGATGGAGACAGTTTTGTGGAAGTCATGGCTGCACCTCATCTGAAAGGCAAACTCTGTGGTCTGTGTGGCAATTACAATGGGCACAAGCGAGATGACCTGATTGGGGGGGATGGGAATTTTAAGTTTGATGTGGACGACTTTGCTGAATCCTGGCGTGTGGAGTCCAATGAGTTCTGCAGCCGCCCGCAGAGAAAACCCGTACCCGAGCTCTGTCATGGGACAGTCAGGGTGAAACTCCGAGCTCACCGGGAATGCCAGAAACTCAAAGCGTGGGAGTTCCAGAGCTGTCATTCAACGGTGGATTATACCACATTTTACCGGTAAGTGTGGCTTACGGTGGAGGGAGATACTAAGTTACTGTGTGAGGAGAAAAACCACGAAGTAGGCCCAGTTTCAATAGCATTTGAACATGCATTGAGAAGTTTTTGCTAACAATTAATATACAGGCTTATAGTTTTTTGAATCCAGAATCAGAAGAAGATGGTCCTAAACTAATAGACCTGAGCAGCCAACAGTGAGAAAGGCAGGCAGGCTTGTGATAACCTAGAAAAAAGTACTTTTGGAGACTGAGGAAAGAGGGGGAAAGAGACTTCAAAACACTTTCGTAAACTCCCTCTGATTTCAAAGTCAGTTGTAAAGTTGAGGCTGACTTTAATTGCTATTGCTTGTGGTCCAGAGAAATATGTGTTCCCAGAAATACTTTGAATATTACTTTATTAAGGCAGGGATATTAAATATGACTAGTGCCTCTTGGATGGTGTGGTTTATGGGTTGAGAGTTTGAAAGGGGAGAGTTAACAGAAAGTTCCATGTATGGCCTGTCATGCCCTGGGAGAAAAGAAAGACGGATGAGGATCTAGAATCCTTGTCTGAGTGAATTATTTAAGATTTTTTATCTTTAAAATGCTTAAGGTCTAAACCACAGAGACATATTTTCTGTTCTTTAATTGGCATGAGTTTATTTTCCCCTCACTCTGTAAGTACAATTGTCTTTTCTTTTGACTGCCTGACATAAAAGGTAAGAGCAAGCCAAGACACTGTTACATAGTTGTGGATGGAGCTGCCTCATCTCTGTGCTCCCAGCTTTCCCCATTTGGGCACATTGAATGAACTCACGATTTATTAGGAAAAGCTTTCTAGAATGACTCGATTTCCCTTATGTATTGCCTTTCCTCTTTTTTATAATGAGACAGAAGGACTTTTATCTACTCCAGCAGAGTACATCTGGGACTGGGAAATGCTAGAAGAAGATATACAGCTTGGCTTGTAGTCTGTGTGCCTCTGCACTTACTTTGCTGTGGTGTATCCCTGTGCTAGGAGCCTGGCAAAGAGTAAGGATTGTATTGTGTGCAGGTTATAATACTTTGTCTTTGCCAATGGCTGAAGGCACAACAGAGAGCACTAGAGAAGCTAACACACATACAGGGTCTGTTGAATGCATTTCAGCAACATTCCCATCTCACTTCCATCGTCCTTTAAAGGTAAGTGATGACAATGCAAATGGAAAACAGGCACAGAGAGATTTGTTTAATTTTGCAGTGGATTTTTTGATCCTTTTTAAAAGTAGCTCATGATTAATTTAGTGCAATACGCTTCCTGACACCACAGCAGAAAGTGATTTATATTTTGGCTACAACAGTCAAAAAAATTCTACATGCTTGCACTCAGGAATTACCGTAGAGCTTTTCTGTTCCTTTAAAATGATGTCTAATGTTTGTCCTGGAAAGACAGTGAAATCAAGCAAGTATTTAATTTGATTTTGTCCTTTTGTAGAAAACTATGTTTTTCCCTAAGGAAATGTTATGTTGAAATGACCATCATATTCTTTCAGAAGTAGCTGTTCATTTGTTTCCATTTAGATGTTGCTAGCTGTTAGAATGCTCAGCTTCCAACACAGGAATAAACTATAATTTATAGCTAAATAATGGTATGTAATAGAATGCTGCTTCTTGTTAGAAACTGATAAAGTTGTAGCAAGGAATTTAGTCAATGACCATAGCCATTTTTCATACCAGGAAGTTTCCACAAGGAGGTAATGATTATGGCACACGCATTCAAGAAAGTTCTGGAAACCCTTCTAAAGTAAATCTTTGCAGATATAAGTATATGTGTGTGTATAAGTATAAATATGAATATTTGAGAGATTTGCATTATTCATTAGTTTTTTTCAAAGAACTTATTACTGGTGATGTGCTTTTGCAGGAGATTTAAATTTCCAGTAAGAGAAATTCAAATTAACACAGCTTTTAACTGACATTTTTTTGGAAAGGCATATTTAGTCAATGTTCTCTAATTTCAGGGTAAGTCTAACTAAAATTTTAAAAATTCTGGTTTTTTAACTCTGAACGGGCTCCTAGGAATAAGAAAAGTGAGAAGGGAGAATGATAGGGTCAGATTCTTTTATTTTCTCCTAATATCCTCATTGAATTGAATAGCTTCTCAGTTTTTACCCTCCAACATTACATATTATGGAATTTTTCCTTTTGAAATAATACATTTTCAAGAGTTGACCTTTCTTGGTCATTCTTGCCTATATTACTGACATTGCTTCATTTTCATTCTGCTGCTTCGGTAGTCACCTGCTGTTAATAAAAATTCTCAGAAACAGAAATGAACTCAGCAGGAACATTAGGAATTAGGGTGTGTTTTCTCCAAATACCAAAAAAGGCAGTGAACAATGCATTGCAAGCATTTGTCTGACATTGTGTTACTGAGGAGATTTCTGTGAAGATATCTCAAATTCATTTTAAGTCTCATTCTTTTTACAGCTGTAGTTTCTCCTTTTGTTAGCCATCCAAAAATCATACAGCATTATTGTTGTGATGGTTAAGTGAAAAGGACATAGTTAATGTTTTACATTAGCTATTATATTGATGCCTTTTCCTGGGCTTAAAATCAAAAAGCCAGACACGGTTAGAGGGGAAAAAGGGAATTTACCTCAGTGTTTATTAAGGATCCTTAGATCCAGGCACGAGTATCCCGCAGGAATGCCCTGCCCGGACCGATGCGTCGAAAACCCCCCCCGCGACGACTTGCTTATACAATTATAGACATTGCATATTAGCATATCTATCACGGATTTCCCAATGGGAGGCTCAAGAGAAGCCCCCCATTCAGGATTGTTCCCCCCCCGCATGGGTCTATCTTAGTTTACAGAATGTGTTCTGGAGAGGACCTTGGATCTGGGGCTCTGACGCCCTCACTACGACAAGCCAAGATGTTTAGTCTTTTAACTTAACAGAACTTTGGGTTTAAACTAGCTATCAGCCTTAGGGAATTACAAGTATGTGGGCTAAAAGCATTTGGGATATATAGAAGCTGCATGAAAGCATATATGAAGGTGAATATGAAAGAAATATATAAAAAGCAAAAATCATTATGGCATCATTTAATATAGAGACCTAGCTGCATGTTAACTCCTCAGCTTGACCTTGAGAGATCTGTAACACCTTAGGTTTTGCACCTTGCCCTTAACTGGTTTTTTTTGATGTTGTGACTTTGATGACTTGTGTTGCCCTGCAAAGCATGTGGCAACTGAAAGCACAATGTGTGTGAGAAAGGATTTTGAAATAGTCCTGACTGCAAATTAACAAACTTAGCATCTCATTTTACTCCACTTTTCTAGTTCTTTGTTTTGTAACTAGACATGTTTTATGTTTTTTTAATTGTGGTTTGCTTTGTTTAGTTTTGGGCTGGTATTTTTTGTTTTTCTTTAATGCATTGCTAGTTGTTCATTACTCGTGAGTAATACTCTAAAAATAACCCTTAGGGTTGAACTTCTTGGAGGCAACTTCATTAAGCAGGAAAATGATTTTGAATTTCCAGGAGATTTTGGTAAATGCTGTGTAAAGAAGAGATTAGCAGTTAGTGTCATCACCATTGCCACTTGTCTATTTTGGTATTTCAATATGGCTAAGCATCCTAGAGTGGTCCTTGAAAAAAAAAAAAAGTAGAAGAAAAAGTTACCTAGGTTACTCAGTAGCAAGTTTTAGACAAGGTATTTAAACCATATATGCAGTAAAGCTGTCACTCAAACTCCTAAAACTGCTCTTGAGTATAAGCAGAACTAAAAATAGGTGATACTATCTCAATATCTTGTGCTGCTGTTACCAGGAAAACCTCTGTCACATTATCAGGAAATAATTTAAGCTCATGGATAAGGATTTGGGGATCTTGGGGAACTTGAGGAAGAAGAAGATGACTTTCTGTGCTCACCAAGTCTAGGCTGCAGGAGACACTGTAGAGGAAGACACAGGACTCATACTCCTAGAACACCTGCCTTCATTAGCATCCATGGCTTTCTAGAAGGTTGGTGGGGTCTTTTTTTTTAAACAATTGCATCAACAGATCTGGAATGTGACATCAACATGATATCAGTGTATCACCCATCTCTAATACACCTACACAGCAGCTGAGTTCATAAATTACTAATTAGGTAGTGCTTGAGTCTCTCGCTACTGCCATAACTTTGGAAAAAAATTCAGTATCTTGGTTTTGCCATGCAGTAGATTTTTCTATTTCACATTGGAAAATTTGTGTCCCTAACTCTTAAGATAACTATTTTTATGATTATTACTCTTCCTATTATTAATATATATTTTTGCTATTGTTGTTATTATTATATTTTTAACAGGCATTAGCACACTGAATAACTAATTACTCTTTTCCTCTTTTGTAATTGTCCTGGGATGCGTTTTTCTCTTAAACACTTGAATTTAATCATCAATATTTTAGGGCAAGCAATGATTAACATAGTAATAGCATCATTTGTTTGAATCTGTGAATCACATGCATTCAAGAATTGCAAATCTACTTTATTGCAATTCTTGACTTAAATGTTCCTTGTAATGTGGGGACATTACTCCATCTATAGTTCTCAATCAGTTAATGAGTTTTTATTTCAGTTAACCTCTTGACTTTATGCAGTTAACTGCTGCAGTTTTGCAGTTTTTTAAAAAATTTCCACTTGACAAGAGAGTTAAAGCATAAATTGCAATGTTGTGTAGCCCATCAGATCTCTGTTATTAAGATTGGTAGTGATGCTGTAAATGGCTTCAGAGAGCATGTGAGCCACTGCATTGCAAAGATAATTACAAACTCTATTAGAAAGATAGGGACCAAGGGTTTGTGGCTTTGAAGCAGAAGGTTTGAAGGTTTTTTTCCCTGTTAACAATGAAGTCCTACAGCTGTAAAATTCATTTGGGTATGCCCCTATGTTCACTCAGCAGGATGGTACAAAAGAAATGTAGGCTGAAGAATGACTTCAGAAAATCCTGTTTCAAGTGTTTAAGGGTTGGATGGAACTGGGATCTCTGGAACCCTCAGTTTACTGCCAAGGTGCAGATTGCAAAATTCTCCCCACAAGGTTTTCAGGTCCTGGCTGTGAGTTAGGGCACAGCAGTTGCTCCGGCTGAAGCCAGGCTGCTCCAGGGCTTCTCTGTGGTGTTAAGTGCAGGGCAGCTGTAGCTCTTAGTGCTCAGCAGGGTGACTCCTGTCCTGGCTCCTTCTCCTGAACCAGCCTCCATATGTGTCTTTCCACCCACCCCAGGGCAGAGCTGGCCTGTGTCCCCCTTAAAGACAAAGCCAGTGGTGTTGGCTCAGGAAAAGGACTGATGACATGAAACTGTGACTGGTCCCCTTGCAGACCTGGCACAGAACAGGGATTGGCTCTTGCTTCCACTGGCCTTGTGCTGAGGAATGGATGTTTCTGTGCCTGTCAGACTGCCTGCCCAAAGCTGGCCCTGAGTCTGGGTACTAGCAGCAGTGTAACCACAACAGAGAGGAGCTCAGGATGAAACAATTTACTCAACTTCTTGGGCAAATTGTCATTGAGCAGCTGTATGACCCAAGGAACTTCTAGTTAGAAAGGAATTTTAAAATATTTGAAAAAAATAATGTTTCTTTTTTTATTTTTAAGCAAATCTGCACCAGGATATGAGTTTTCTATGAATCACAGAATCACAAGATGGGTAAGGTTGGAGGGGACAACAGTGGGGTTGTCTGTTCCAACCTCACAGCTCCAGCAGGATCATCCTAGAGCACATTGCACAGGATTGTGTCCAGATGGTTCTTGAATATCTCCAGTGAGGGAGACTCTATAAGCTCTCTGGGCAATCTGTTCCAGTGTTCAGTCACCTGCACAGTAGAGAAGTTCTTCCTCATATTCAGGTAGAACTTCCTGTGCATCCATTTCTGTCCATTGCCTCTTTTCCTATTGATTGCCACCAGTGAGAAGAGCCTGGAAATATCCTCTTGGCACCCCACCTTTAGATATTTATACACATTAATGAGGTCCCCTTTCAGTTGTCTCTTCTTGAGGCTGAACAGGCCCAACTCCCTCATAAGAAAGATGCTCCAGTTCCCCAGTCCTTGTTGCCCTCCCCTGGACCTGCTGCAGGAGCTCCATGCCTCCCTGGTACCCAGGAGCCCAGAACTGTACATAGCACTGCACTCCAGATGTGGTCTCACCAGGGCTGAGTAGAGGGGCAGGATCACCTCCCTTGACCTGCTGGCAGTGCTCTCCCTAATGCCCCCAGGGTACCATTGGCCTTCTGGGCCACAAGGGCACACTGCCAGGTCCTTCTTTGCAGAGCTGCTTCCAAGCAGTTTGGCCCCCAGCGTGTGCTGGTGCATGGGGTTATTTCTCCCACGTGCAGGACCCTGCATTTGCCTTCGTTGAACTTCAGACACTTCCTCTCTGCCCACCTCTCCAACCTGTTGAGGTTCTTCTGAAGGGCTGCACAGCACTCTGGCAGTGGATGCCTAGGCACTGAGAGAGCCAGTGTGTTTCCAACCCTTGCAAGAGCTCTGGTGCTTGTGAACCAGTTCTCCATGCATATCTGTCCGGACTGCCTACTGCCTTTCCTTTATGCCCCTGTATGAATTGACATTATCCCCCAAACCACTAAATGTCAACCTGTGCATTTTGTGTAAGGCTGTGATGAACTGGCTGAAATACAGTAAGAGGCACCATGATTTAGACTGCTGGTGGCTGACATAGCTAATGATGAGAAAAAATGGACTTTGTGGTGTCTGATACATTTGGGGATTTCTGGCAGCAAGCATCAAACTGTCCTGACTATATACTAATGGTAAGGAGTACTGCAAAACTACTGCAGATGTGAGTCTGCAGATCACCACTGTTTTAAGTCCCCTCCTTGAAGTATTTTTCATCTGATACAGCCAAGAGTGAGTGAGTGCAAGCTGCCAGAAAAACACTGTTTAGATATAAAGATTAGACGTTTGGATTTGGACAAATGGATTGAGTGGTCAGAAAAGATAAATCTAAAGCCAAGCTGAGCTCAATTATCTGCAGATCATGATTCCTCTTCGTCTTTCCCCACACCCCTGACCCTGGTGGGGTATTTTTCATGTAACCAACTCCCATCCACTTGTGTCTGTTTAGAAAAGTACCTCAGGAATTTAGGGCTAGAAAACATTCTTCTCTTTGTATCTGTGGTTATTACAGCTGTAAAACATCGAAGCAGTGCCAGAGGATTCACAGATGTCTCCTTTCCTGTTGAGGTATTGGGATTCAGTGGGGGGAGGGATTAGGGTGGAGAGGGCTCCAAAATCTGACAAAACAGTGGTGTTGGATAGACACCATTAACCTGGGACTGTCCGTAGCTTGGTTCCAGCCAAGAAGTGCATGCTTCCCCAATGACCCACTTTGTACTTCCCTGTATGGAAAGTTAATTTTTTTTTTTTTTTAACAAGGAGAGATCTGTTATAGGAAAACCAGATGAAGCAGCATACTACTATGTGATTAAACCCCTGGAAGTTTCCTTTCCTTCAAAGGATGGCATGTCTGGAATGTGTTTGTTTTTCTTACCTGATTGCATGATCACAACCCTACCTGTCCTTTTACACTGAATGAGATGTTATTTCCTGCTGGTTGTAAGTGCATCATGAGGCTTCATTTCTCACTCTTCCAGTAAAGAACTTAATTTCTCATTATCATGAATGGAGGTATATAGAGCCTTATAATGCAAACTTGCTTCTGCCTAGTAAAACTTCATTTCTTTCTGGTTTATTACATGGCTCAATGAAATTCAAGTCAGGTGTTTCATAACCGATTGCTGTCTTCCTCATTGTCCATTGTCTGACAGATGTGAGACTCTGCATGTGAAACTGTAAGGTCAGTTTGACTGAGACAAAAAGGATCCTGAAGGGATACTACTGTGGGGTAGTGAGGAGGGGGGAGCCATCTAACAGAAAAGCAGGGTACCCCTGATGCCCTTACCATTTGTCAATATGGACCGCATTCTCGGAAGTTGTTGTTCCTGTATTACTTTTAATAGAGGTTTGGTGGGTTGGTTTTGTTTGTTTTTCTACAGTGTCTTGAAGTCATGAGGTAAAATTCTGATTCATTGAAGTCAGTGGGAATTCTGCTGTTATTTGGGTGACAAGTTTTCATCATTGTGACTTTTCGTGTCCCAGCAGCTGTATTACAATAATCTTTGCATCAGTTAGTAATCCTTGTTTTGTCTTTCCACCATTTGCTGTACTACAGATAATTTCAGAAAACTTCAGCTAGTTGTTTCATCAGCATTCTTTACTGGAGTAGACAAACGAAAACACATTCGTATCTGGACAGCCATATCCTGTTTGCTTGTCTCTTTTTTCCTAGGGGAAAACTAAAGGGTGACTTTCCAAGGCAGAAGGCCTGATTTGTCTGGCCACAGGCAACTGAGAGACCCTTTCTGTATTTTGCTGACTAGAATTCACTTGTGGTTCTTTTTTCTTGTCTGTAAGGAGCTTGCAGAAAAAACCTGCAATGATAGGTCTGCTGCCCCTCACATTTTTCAAAGCTTGTCTGATAGGCTTTAAAACATGCCCTAGGCATAGTTTCTTTAATATAGACTTCACCATCATAAATATCCTTATTAAAGCTACAACATTCAAATGCCACTACTTCAGAGTGAGCATGAACATGCAGTAGGACTGCCATGGTGAAATACAAGCACATCCCTGTTGCGTACATTAATAAATAGTTTTTGAAAGAGCCTTTTCCCATTCTGGAAAGCAACACTGATATTTTAGTATTATAATAAAAAGCATGATTTTTAAAAAGAAGAGAGAGGGTGTGGAGAACTGGTAGAAAAGCAGAGTGATATCCTCCCTTGTGGAAATATTTAAAAAGATGCCACCTGCAATTTGGTGCAACTTAGTCCATTGCCAAAGAAAAAAATACTTGCTATGCTGAAGTATTCTTTTTGGCTGCAAAAATAAATCCCATTTTTGTAGAGATGCTATTTGGAGAAGTTGTTAGTATCATCAGAGGAAACCACCATATGTCTCTGTGAGGTAGCACAGATTTTTAACTACAGCTGCTACAAAATCCAAGACCTCTGTTCGATCTCATTTTAATTAACCTCTACAACAGGTTCTCAGCAGGGCTTTCTTTGCGAATTTATTTTAATTTAATTTCAGCTTTCTATGTTTTAAGCTTTATTGCAGTATTGACTTTACATAAAATCCAGAGATGCTTAGCTGATGGCAATATGTCTATTTCCGTAAATAAATAATTCAAGAAACGAACCCATCAGCTCTCATATTCTGCCTTAGGCAGAGGTCACTAAGTGTTGCAAGGAAGAGGAAACCCACCCATACGGTAGCTGGCCAACTGTGCCATGTCATATATGGGAGAGAAATCCTTTCAGGCCCCTGAGATGATCAGTTTACATCTCATAACATGAAATTTTAATTACCTTTCCTTTAGCATGTATAACTGCAAAGCTGCTATATATCACTTCCTATTTTAAGACACCTGCAGTATATCCTACCTAATTAGACACACAGCAAAGATGAGCAAGGGTGTTTATAAGCAGGCAAATGAGGTGAATTTGTGGGAAATGTTTTTAAAATAAGCTTAACCTAATCCTCCTGTTATTCTTATGAGTTCATTTATGCTTCTGGCAGGATAACCAGACAAAGCAGGACATGAGCTGTGACCAGCACAAAAAAAAGTTTCTGTAGAAAGTCTGCCTTAGGAAGGTTTTGACAGCTCCAAGGAGCTTATCAAGCTTGTTCTCCCTGTACTTTGGAGAGCTGACTTGCTGCATGTGAGGGGTCCATTCTAGAGACATTATATGGGTTAGATTTAACCGAAAGCTTTCTTGTGAGTGTTTTTAATAGTTGGAGATTTTTCCTTCAGTTTTGTTGTCTTTTTTTCTCAATTTCATGGGGCATCCAAAAAAAATTTGAGATATTCCCAGGCTTTGAGATCTCTGTGGACCTCTGCATTATGTCAGCTTTTAAGTATCTGTCTGTGGTATAAAGCAGCAATCCAGGATATAGGCAAATCTCCTTCTTTCCTGCCTGTCCCCAAAAGGGCTCGCTGTACTGAGAGGTGTGTGAAGGTCCCATACTCCACACTTGCTCTCTCAAGTGTACAAACTGCTAGTGTGTAAAGCACTTAACTTGTAATTAATCAAGCCTTGTTTTTCTGTTGTTCTTCACAGCACATGAAGGAATCAGCACTTCACAGGACTGGGGATTTACACAGTCCCTCAAAAAACACAGCACAATCCATTTTGGGGACATCTCCTGTTGCTATTCAACCTCCAAAATGTTCACACCCTGGGCATCGAAGCTCTGAGACCAAGAGCAGATTGAGCACCAGGCACCAGCAGTGAGATGAGAGACAGATGCAGCCCCTGATTAACTGTGAGCACACAGGTCCTACGTATGTGGCAGGGCAAGTGCTGATGAGGGCTTAAGGGATGACAGCAAAAGGTCCTGACCCCTCCATGGCAAGTTTTAGCACCTGAGGATTATTGTATCCTCGGGCATTGCAGCACCAAAGCGAAGGGCAGACTCAGTGGGAGCAGACAAGAATGATGGCACAGGTGCTTGTCCTTATCCAGTAGTATGTATTTATCCATCTTAAATATTTACTATTGATGCCATGATGATTTTTTCCTTTTTCATATACCCCTCTTATATACCCTTTCATATACTCTTTATGCAGCTTTATGTATCCTCAGTGCTTTTAGCTCACATACTTGTAATTCCCTAAGTCTGATAACTAGCTTAGCCCCAAAGTTCTGTTAAGCCAAGAGACTAAACATCTTGGAAACTTCATAGTTAGGGGGTCAGAGAGCCCCAGACCCAAGGTCCTCTCCAGAACACATTCTGTAAACTAAGATAGACCCATGCAGGGGGGACATTCCTCAAGAGGGGACTTCTCTTGAGCCTCCCATTGGGGAATCTATGGTAGACACGCTAATGTGCAAGGACTGTAATTGTATACACAAATCATCGGGTGTGTGCATTCTCCAGTGTGCATTCTCCAGTGTGCATATTCCGTGCATCGCTCCGGGGGGGGCATTCCTGCGGGGTGCTCCTGCCTGGATCTAAGGATCCTTAATAAACACCAAGGTAAAATCCCTTTTTCCCCTCTAACCGTGTTTGGCTTTTCATTCTAAGCCCAGGAAAAGGCATCACTATCACAATTCCTAATCTGAGTTAAGGTATGTCTGTCAGGTTCACCCACTTTTAAAACTGTTGGGACGCTCATTGGAAACACATGTATTGCTGTGCTCCCATAATTAATTCTGTTTCTGGCGGATTCATCAGAACAGACACAGACTTACGGAAATTGCCAGTGTCATCCTGGAGCAGGGGTAGAACTAAAATGCCACTGGATCCAAAGTGCACTATAAAGAGTACCTTCCTCACCCAAAGGGAGCAGTAAGGTTGTATTTTCACCCCACATGGAGGGATCTGCATATGTGAGAGCAGGTGCCATGATTTCAACCCTTCATCATGATATGCAGAGCATGAGAGCATTTAAGTCTCTCTCTGACTCCTCCACTTAAGCCAGTTGAAATTAAAATAGTTGGTGAATATGCTGGAAATAGTGAAGGGAGTGGGAGCCATATGTTTTCTTGCATTCCTGGGTACTCCTACAACTAACATTCTGTTTACATAATATTCCTGAAACACAAAAGCTAAAATAAATCTAGCATGTGAAAATTAATAACAAGTCATTTCTCTTATGATAAGTCCAGAGGAAGCTGTTGTAAGTATTAAGGTATTCAGACAGCTGATTTTTGTACATCAGCTCTCAAATGAGGTATGTAGTTTACAGAGAGTGAGTGCTTTAAGGTTATGTAGTCTATGAGTACATGAAGTTAGAGCTTGTTGAGGTTGGTGGATACCATGGCAGCAAAAAAAAAGATTACAAAGTTCATTTCCTAAGTGCTCCTTCTTAGCGCTTTACATTTTCAAATTGTAGTGTAAACATATAATTCTCACTGTACCCTGGTTTAAAGTTGTTGAAATGAAGAAAGACTTCTTTGCTGTGCAGGAAGCCAAGAGCAGAGTTGAGATTAAAATCTGAAAATGCCTGGTTCCTGGCCGCAAACTCAAGTCCTTCTGATGGGGTTTAAGAGGTTTCACGTGCACAAAAAGTGTATTGTCTTATTCTTGTCAAAGCACAAATTCTCAAACTTTCAGAAAAAAGCATTGCTAGTTTTTTTAAGAAGGTACTAAATCTTGTCTGCTCCTTTAAGGCCCAGTAGAGATGACAACCTCATTAATATTCCATGCAGCAATGTGTCTTTGGCAAGTAAGAACCTTAAAATAAGTGAAAACCTAGTAATGAATTGAGGCATGGGCTATGAAACACTTGCTTTTGGAGCAGGAGGAGACAATATGCAAGAAAACCCCCACTGAACTCTGTGTTCAGATATCAAAGATTTGGCTGAGGTTTGGAAGCCTATTTTTGTTGTTCTGCTCATCAGTCTGTCTACACAGTTTTTCTCTGTTGTATTAATTTTTCATCCCATTGTTCATGAAAAAAATTTCCATACTCCCTGGAGTATGGCAAGGTGATGACGTAGATTATAGATGTCCTTGTTGTGCTCAAAGGATGATGTAAACTTTCAATAATTTTAAGATTTGCTGTGGTTATAGAAAACATTTTCAAAAACATCTTATGGACTGGTTGGCATGAGGAAAACCCTTCTTGGCCTTGTGTCTGAAGGCAAAGACAATTTGCTGACAATATAGAGAAAGATCAGTAATATATCACTAGAAGGGGTTGAATGTTGTTCTGTAATCAGAGAAGCACTTAAACAGATCCCACAAAAAAGTGCCTGTTTTATCTGCCATTGAGCTTGTTAACATGATCTCAGTTTCTACATGTTAGGTTGTGTTTTGTCAGCATCTGAAAAATGTAGTTCCCACTAAAGATTCCTCCCTCTACAGAAGGCCCAGATTTTCACCACAACCATTAGCAATAAAAATCTGACTTCAAAATACTCACTAGCACAAAATTGAACTACACAGGCACACTACACAGGCATTTCAGCCCATTTGTAAGGGATATTTGGTTCTTATTCCAGCTGTCCTGTAACTCACCTGCTCTAATTTCCAGGTTGTCTCTCTGGTAAGTTTGATCTCTAGTCATTTCAAGCTGATGTCCACCCATACCCTGCAGATCAAGAACACAATTAACAGGCATCTGTGAACTGAGTACTCTGCACAGCTGGGTGAGATCACACCAAACATGGTGGCAGAGAGACACTGAAGGAACAAATTTCTCCGGCAGGGTGTTCTCTCATGAGCCTGTGCTTTCTCCCAGGATACCTAGACTGCTGCCTGACTTGACATAATGTCTTCCATAGCCATAGCCTGTATTACGTGGTAGGCAGTGATATCCCAGGCCAGCATTCCCATCTGGTTTTTGAGGCAAGGAATTCACACTGCATGGTTCTTTTTATCAGCTGCATGCAAACTGTGCACTGTAGTCCCAAGAATTTTCTTCACCTGCCTTATTTATTTCTCTTTGTCTCTCAGTGCTGTTCATATTTCTCTACAAATGATAAAGTATTTGGCCAGGAACATTTTTTGGTTATGGAATACCACAGGGATTTTTGTCAACATTCTCCATCTATGGAAGTTAAAATTTTATATGGGCAGAGGATATAACTGTGGCACTGGAAGTAATAACATAAAAAGGTGCTATTTATTTTCTTCACTGTCCTTGCAGCAGATGCAAGCTACGTTCAAAGTCATGCCAGGGTTTAAAATGTAAATGCTCAGAGAATTGTTGGTGAAGTATGTTTTAGTTACAGAACTGTGATGGGCCTGATCAACAGTGGTCTGTGCAGAATGTTTAAAAGCTTTTCCATATGATTAGGATGTCAAGAGTTGACAAATTTTCTCAGTGTTTATAATTAAAACCCAGAAGAAGATATTAAACATTTGCTGGTTTCTATGTTGTGGTCAATATTAAGATTTATTGACCTGAGGACCAATATTGACTGGAGGGAAACTAGGCCTGATCTTTTTCTTAAGACCTACTAAATCTGGATGGTGACTGAAAACAGAAGGTTGCATGGTTTAGACGTCCAATAGCAACCTATTCTAAGGATAAGAACTTCTTTGACTTTCTGAGAAAGTCCAAAGTTTTTTTCTAATTTTTTTTACAATGCTTTAGGAAAATTAGTACTGCAGTAATGCTTTTAAGAGCTTTTCATTTGTGGAAATGCCCCTTTGGCATGCAGTTGTTGGAATTATGTGAAGTGCATGAAAATGCTGGATTGGCAGCCTTGGGGAGAGAGTTTTGTGTGTTGAGTTGGTAGAGGGTTGAGTGGGTACAACATGAACAACAGCAACAGAAGTTTCTTGTGGTGTCCTACTGTTATGTTTCCAGCTCAGGGTGTGACTACACAGCTTGCTAAAGTCTACAGAATCTTCCCTGTATCTATCCATTCCTTGACCATCTGTGAATTACTGCAAACAAAGGATGACTTTTGTGACATGAACTGCTCCTTCCTGAGAAGCATGAAAATGCACCTGAACTCATTCCAAGTCACCACTACTTACATTTTTGTGTTAAAAGTTTTATCATTTGAAAACATCAGATGCCTGAGAGTTTAAGCCAGGAAAGTCAGAGATCAGAGACTGATCTTATAAACCAACATATTACGTGACTATCAGTCCTACATACACAGCATATGTATTTTTGCCTGCTCCTAACTGTTGCCTGAATTATGTGCATTGCTAAAGAGCTGAACACAGAAATTAATCTCTTGCAGATGCTGACTTGTGGCTGGCAGCATTCTTCATTTTCAGGCTTAAAGTACTAATAAAATTTTTAAGTCTGCTTTCCATTCAGATGTGAGAAAGTCTTCCAGATCGACATGAACCAAGTCTTTGATTCATTTTTTGTTGGTGGTGAGAGTGGACCCTCATGTCTCAGGGTTCTAGACAGGATGGTATTTCATGAAGTAGCCCAATAACCCACTCAAGAGTTAGATCCAGCAAAGTAGTTTATCCAGCAGCTTTTGACACCTCCCTTCCTGGGCAGCTTGGAGCCCATCAAATTACATGTTCAGACTGAATTTAGGCCTCTTGGTGGTTCAGCAAAAGGATTTGTTATGAGCTGAGCGCGGAATGACCAAGAGAGGATTACTGTGCTTATGTGCAATAGGAACAGAAACAATTTTTGTAATATTGAGTGTCAGCTGCAGGAAAATCAGTTTTATCTTAAGGTCAGTGGTATTTCTGAAAGCAGGCAGAGACACAGGGATTGGTTTTCAAGGCTTTGATTGGTTTTGTCCTCCTCTCCTGTAGTGTCCACTGTCTGCTTTGAATGGAAAAGTGATGCCTTACTTATCCAAGGAAAATGCATTATGTTTAGATAGCTAGTGTTTCTAGAAGACAGTTATAACTTACAGAGTTTACCAGAAGCCAGTTGCCTCAATGTTAAAAATGTTTAGTGTTCCTTTATATATCTTGTAAATATGAATGCTGTCTTTCTGTGCAGTAATCCAAATGAAAGTGTGAAATAATTTTTTTTTTTTTTTGGTTGACCCTATGTTTTCCCCTGTCACAGTACAGGTGTGACAGTGATGGAGGAACACATTTACAGATCTGTGGGGCTGCTGGAAAAAAGATCCCTCCCAGGGCTGTTCACAAAGTGAATCATTATCCTGACTGTAACAATAAATACCATGACAGAGAACATGCAAGAATTTATCCAAAGGTCACATTCACCCAGAAGGTTTGTCTGCTGAAAGAAGCTCGCAGCTGTGTTAAGATTAAAGAGTGTCAGAGAAGCATAATGTGTGTGATTTTTTCACTCTGAGTAAAATATGAGCTGTTTGTCTAACAGCCCCAGGTGAGGGATGCTAGTGTCAGACTGCCTTGAGGCTGTCATATATATTTCCAGTGGGTTTTAGTGTTCAGGAATAATCTCCTCTTTGATACATTTATCTGACACATCCTAAACTCCTGCAATGCCCAGGAGGAGAGCTTCGTCCTGCTATTCCAACTGCTTTAATAGTCTCTCAGAAAAGGGAAGCATAATGGGAACAACTCAGACAAATGACTGAGGTCCCAGAAATGGAAGCAGTCCAAACGAATAACTCACCTTCTTACTTGAATATGTTGGTGGGCCAGTCTGTGCTGTGATAAGCACTTTATCTGCAGCAACAGGCAGCTGCTTGGGTGACTCATCGCTGGTGGGCTTCGAGGAAAACCTTTGTGTGAGTTTTTATGCATGCATGGAAGGATGCAGTCATGTAGTTCAGTATGTGGCAACACCTCCATGGTTAATCTTGTTAATGTGCTTCCTCTTTCACTGATAATATTTTAAAGTCAGGAGTAGTGTCACGAATTTAATACTGATTTAGAAGCAAGAGTTTTGCCCTTCGTGGCATAGGGTGCACTGTAGCCCATGGTTGCATGATGTCTCTCTTTGGTCTGTCCCTAGTAGACTGCATCATTTTTCTCCTCCCCTACCAACAGTGAGCCTGGCTCTCTGAGCTCAGGCAGGACACCTCAAGCTTTTAGGACCATTCTCAGTAGTGGCAGTCCCCAGTAGATGCTGTGGAAAGACACTGTTGTGGCACAGAGGAACATGGAGTGTTGCTGTACTGAATGTTCCTTGGGAAGTTATTGTGGTTATTGTTGCATCTGTGGACAGTAAACAAAATAATCTTCTGACACTTTGCAGAAAACACCAGAGAAAAACCATGAGAAAGTTTTATGTAATTTTTATAGTGCTTTGTAATTTCCTACCCCACAAGTAATTTAATTTTTCATCAGAGGACTCAACATTGGAGGTGCACGTGTGGTGGATATGAGGGAGAGAAGATCTGCTGGTCTTTCCTCCTGGGTTTCCATTGTGAGTTGATTTTTCTGAAAACACCTAAGTGGCATTTTTTCCTCTGTATTTTATAGAAGCTTCAAGTGATCACCTCGTGAAAAGTGCACCCTACTAAGGACTGCACAACAGGTTATAGACAAATATTTTAACAGCCCAGCAAGAGCTCTTCAGCAGCCAGTTAGCAGGTTTTGTATTTACAACAAGTGGGATTAAGAAGTGACCTTGACTGACAGCTCTCTCAGCAATGTAGCCATGCTGGTTGTTTGGATCATCTCTGAACCTGCTTTCTGACTCTGACTCCACATGGTTCTTAGGTTGGCTTGGTCTAGGGAGTCACATAAATGATTGTGGATTGTTATAAGAGATGGATTTCCATCTATGATAGCTTTTAAATATGGAAAGTTGCCATGATACACAACATGAGGAAAGAGGAAAACACCTGGGGCTGAACTGGTGTCATGTTTCTGTTTTACTTCCGAAAAACCGAAGACTATATCCAAATTGCACAAGATAAAATACATTAAATTAGTTTTCTTAGCTTGAGCAGAGCTCCTAGAGGACAGAGCACACAGCTTTTGTCAGAAAACCCAGAGCTTTTTGTTGTTTGAGGGATTTTTTCTGCTTGTTTAATACAAAGGTGATTCAATCCTAGTGGAGAGCAGTCACTATAATGTAATATTTTTCTGTGTTATCATGATGTTAAATAGAATACCTGTAAGCACTATGGTGATACTCTCAACTGTAGCCTAGTTAGACACAGAAGACTAGAATCCTGTTGTAAGAAAGTAATCCCTTTTCTTCAGGTGGCCTTGGTCTTTCATTTTGAATCTCCAAAGCTTTTTAGTAAGCGTATTTTTTTTTTTAAACCTTCAAGAGGTGGCTGGTGTTTTGGAGGTGAGTGAATGGGAGGTATGAGGCTTGGTCCCAGCTCTGTCTTGTGACACATATGAACCAGCTCAGTCAAAGTCTCAGCATTTGAGTGTGCAAGATAAAGCCTCCAAAATCAGAGAGAACTGGCTGTCAGGTGCTATTGTAGGGTCTGTCCATCTCCACTGACCTTTTAGTGCAGGTGGGTTATCAGCTGTGCAGAACATGGGCTGCCATTTAAACCACGGCTGTGCCCATCAGTGCAGAGTTTTGCAGATGCACACATTGCACCAAAGACTGAAAATGTGTGCCTGAACCACCCAGGCAAAAAGTACTTCAAAATTTATTTTTATTCTCTTTTGTAAACCCACTTCTTCTCTGTCTCTGGTACTCTAGCTTTATTGATGCATGCTTGCAAAAGAAAAATTATAATAAAATGTCTCTTTAGAAAAAGATTTTGAAGAAGTGACCTTCTTCTGAACTTTATGTCATGGTTTCCATTTGCCGTCGTGCTTGATGCAGTTTGAAATTTCCTGGCGTCTTATCCATTGGCTCAACACTGCAGTTTTCACTTTGTCTTTGTTGCCCAGTTAGTGGGCAGAGACCAGGAATGTGCTTCTGGAGTGGCTTGCTCTACTGGATTTAGGTCACCAGTGAACCAACCCAACAGCTTTGCTAATACCAGTGTTCTCTGCTGAGCTTATGGAAGTGTTGCTGGAGAGTGTGTTTCATGGAAGACAAGTTGGAGAAGCAGACTATAGAGTTTAGATTTGCCACCTTTTTCAGGTTGATGACTGGAGCAGTGAGGTTTGCACCAGATTTCAGAGTCATTGTGAGCTGGGAGTAGGAGAGGAATCCAGTGCTGAGGGCAGCAGCTGGCGGCTTGATCTTGCCTGTGCTCACAAATGAGAGGTATTTGCCACTTAGCTGATCTCTGGTGTCTGCATTTCCTGGCTTGGATGCTGTGTGGTTCCTGTGATGGTTGGAAACAGCAATAAAAGTGGATTTAGAATGAAAAGGTTCCATGCTGCCATGTGGTCTTTTAGAGTGCCATGGCTTTTCCTATGTAGGTTTCTGGGAAAATGGCTGCTCCAGGGGCCAGAGGTGTTTACTTCATGTTGTAGGAATTTGCACTCCAACCAGAATACGAAGCTGTTGGAAGTTCCCTGGAGATAAGACCATGAGTGTGGCTGACAGAGCCAAGGGATATCTAAATGGAGAAATTTACTTTGACTGTTGCTGTGTAAATGGATATTTTTACAGGGACTGTCCCTTTGCGGGGCAGAATATGCAGAGAGCTAGGACTGTGTGTTGCCAGTTCCACCAGCTCCCGGGGGTACTCTCAGTACAGGCCTGTGTCAGGGCAATTTCTGCAGGTCTCTTCCACCTTACATCAGCCGTGGGTCAGACCTTAATGGCACATTTTTCATCTGTCTCATTGCAGGTGAGATGATTTGCTTGAGGCCACCCCAGAAAATCACATGTCTATTCAGGATTAATAGGGAGGTGTGTTTTAAGCCTACCCTAGACTGCTGGGCAACTGCGTGCAGTAGAAACCTTCTGTGACTTCTGCTGTATAAAACAATAGAGGTATTTTGGTTGGTAATACAATAATATTAACAATAATCATAAATAATTATAACAGGGAAGAAGTGTTGCTCTTAGCCAAATTCTCCTATTTAGCCTTTAACCTGACATTTCCCTATTTTGTCTCATGAATAGAAAGACGTCTCTGGGTCACTTTATTGCACAGAAAACAGGAAAAATAAAATTGGTGCTGGTATTGTCATCATGGTTGATGAAGTCTAGTGAGTTTGCAGATTTTTCACAAAGTTGCTGGGAAACTGGTGCTGTTTTATTTCAGATTATAATATGGGATAGCACTTGCTGCTTCTGTTGTCAAGAGAAGCTCTATGTTTTGAATATCACCCCTCATGACCCCCTTTTTGACCTGGATAGCTGAGGCCTGATTAATCTAAAATGATGCTGCCAAGACCTTGGGCCAGGGGAGTGTATGTCTGTAAAGTCTGGTAAATACTACACAAGTAATATGATAACAGTGATGAGGCATGGGCATCTTCCACCTCTGTGCGTATTCCCCATTGCTTTTGGAGGTCAGATGCAGCAGACTGTGTGCTGTGCTTCCCCCTGCAGAGGGCTGGGATTTGGAAAGCCAGTTAGCACATGTCTGCAGTGCTTCAGGCAGTATCAGAGGAAGCCCTAGGTGCCATGTGTACCCCTGAAACATGATTTACAT
This sequence comes from Platysteira castanea, assembly GCA_013397175.1. NCBI lineage: Eukaryota > Metazoa > Chordata > Aves > Passeriformes > Platysteira > Platysteira castanea. Next base: position 1,448,397 of record VYXC01004103.1, on the reverse strand, counting down.
ATCACTCTGTGGTCACAGAGTGTGATCTGTGCATTTTGTTCATCCTCATGAATGCATTGGAAGTAGAAATAAAAAGAGAGAGGCTCTGCTTCATTCAGATGGTTTGAAGCAGACTCGATGGCAATGAAACACCTTGCAAGGCAGAGCAATGGGGAAGTCAGGACGTGGGGTCAAGGCTGGCTCTGCCATTCCCCCACTGCTGAAGACATGATTTGTGAGTATGTGGGACAAATCACTTCCCAAATTGTCACCATGCCTCTGCCTCCCCATAACTGGGTCCTAGAGGGGAAGGTACAGGTTCCTCGGTTGGGTCTGCCCACTGCCTTGAACTTGGAAAGAACAAACTTAAGACTTGGCATAATTTCTTTCTTACATCCCACAGATGTGAGATCTGACTGTAAATGCAAATAATTTAGGAACTGCCTCTGGTTTGAAATGAGCCTGGGGCTAAAAGTTGTTTGCGTTCAGCAAGCAGTACTCAAGTTGCATTAAATGAGATGGTGACTTCCCTCTGTTATTGGACATTTATATAAATAATTGGTGATATCCTCAGAAGAAGCTATGTAAAGGTACTGGAGTCTTTCCCCATCTGTACAGCTGGATCATTGTTAATACTATGAAAATACATCGCTTCCCTTCATTTCTTGTTAAATAGGAAATTTTAATGCTAAGGCTCTTATCTTGCCTGTGTTTTGTAAGTACAAAATTTAGGATTTTTCACAAGTTAGAAAGTACACAAGGTTAACAGAAAACAGATGGGGTAAAATGGCATTTCAAGCTACTCTGACTATAAAAATATTTACTGTAGTAGCACATGAATGAAAGTTTGAGGCTCCAGGTTGCCCACTTATGTGTGTGTAAAACGAAATATGGAAACAGAACATGGAACAATGAAATGTTTCTGAGGCTTTACATGCTGATCTCAAGCATTCAGGGCTGCTTGCTATCATTGCAGCTTCTGACTGGTGTAAAACCCACCAAGTGGTACAATGGCTATTACCCTCATGGAATTCATGGTGCAAAACTGCAACCCATTTGTGTGTGACCAGTTCCTTTCCTGCCTTGCAATTTGCAGTCTTTGGAGCATGTCAGCGATGTATTTCAAATTTCCCCAGCTTATGGATTCTATTTGAATGTAAAGAGATTCAGTTTGAATGTAAAGAAAAGAACGCTTTCTGAGAAGAGGAGGAGCAGGAAGGGGATGGGAGGACTCCTTTATCTGGCATCACCATGAAAGCAGTTGAGTCAAGGCCTGAGGTTAGTTAACAATGAGACCACCACAGCTCCCTGGTGAGCATCCCAAACCGACCGGCTGCCTAGCTGGAAGATGCTTCGACCCTGGCTCTTTGGTGCTGCTTGGCCAAGCTGCTCCACAACTGGGCAGCAAGGACTCCAGCCACACAGTCATTGGCTCAAGTGTCCCCAGCACAGAGGTTAAACCTTGCTGTCTTTCACAGCTCTTCTTGTTCCTCTTGCTACCATATTTCTAAAACAACAGGGGTTCAAAGCAGAGTTGAGAAAAGATGTGGTTTTCATGTGATTTCTGAACAGGGATACTAGCTCTGTGAAGGACCATATGTAGAAGGGTTAGGGGGAACAGACTCATAAATAATTGCTGCTGAGATTATGATTGCATGTGATACTATTCCACTGCTGAAAACAAATGTAATGTAAGGCTGTAGAGCCAGGTTTAGGGTTAGGAAATTTGGGTAGAGATTCTTACCTTGGGCTCTCTGCGAATCTTTGCTCTTTCTAGTGAAACTAGACTGATTTATGGTTGTGTCTGGAAACTAGAAGTGGCCCAACATGGATCCAGAGGCAAATGTTCTTAAAACTGAGTGTTCCATTGTGCATATGTGCAGTTACGCATATGGGGTATGGAGAATGAGTTTAGTTTGTTACTAAGTTGGAACAGATGTCGGATCTGGAATTGGATATTTCAGTTCTTCTCCTTGTCTTGTGGAAACAATGCAGTGCTATCATTTCAACTGGTGAGCTGGAGCTGGTGTGCAGCTTAGGTCTCAGCTTTGTTACCCTCTGAGCTCTGAGGTTTGTCTGAACTGAAAAGCAACATACAATTCAAATGTGATGATCTCAAAAGACCAAAATGGAAATAGATGTTGGGAAGAAATATTGATACTTCTATGGAGAGGAACCTTTCAAAGTCCCCTGCACCTTGCTACTATTCTAAATGGATCAGACTGTGTGGATAGCTTAATATCATACATCAAAAAGTAGATTAACTGCTTATCTTATGTGTGATAGAATTGAAAATGAAGGATTTTTTAAGACTTAATCCTTCTATTCACCATTTTGAAATATGGTTAAGGAAAATCCTGTGTGAATCAAACGGACAAAACCAGCATACAAGAGAAAAACTAATGAACGTACATACTGAAAGGGAACATTTTATTCTCCCCAAGTAATTCGTGCCATTTTATGGTTTATTTGAAATGAAGTAGTCAGTCCTGGCGGGATAGTGAGCTACTTGGCACATACATTCGGTTGCATCCATAGAGAAAAGAAACAGCTCTTTCTGGAGAAAAGTCAGTTTGTGAACATGAGAGAACTTTTTCAGAGCTGGTCGTGTAGGATGAGACGTCAAAAGCAGGTGGTGCTGGCCAACCATACCTGGCATTACAGACAAACAGAATTTTACCTTGGGCTTCAACAGGCATGGAGTTATACCAACACCAAGTGTTTCTGGAAAATGTTAACCATGAAAGAGCCTTCTTTTCTCAAGCCAGGCTGTGTCCTCCTGTAACCAGCTTTTCAAGAGAAGGGAGAAGTTGGCCTGAGGTTAACCACCACATGCCCAGCTGGGACCAACTCAGAGATGGTGAATGTAGAAATGCTTAAAATATAATCCTTAGCTAAAGCTAGTGCTATTTGCCCAATATCCAAACACCCCTAACAATTCTTAGAAATACAATTAGTCATGTCCAAGTCCTAGCTAATATCATTATTTAACTGTAACATCAAAAAGCCTTACTCATAGGTTAAGATTCTAGAGTGCTACTGTCAAGCACATATTACAATCTCATTGCTGCCCTCAAAAAGTTTAAGTTTTAAAGATGTATATTTGTCTGTCCTGGCATTGTTCTGCCAGTACTGAACTTCATTTGATAAAGAGTGAGCCTGCTTCACTGCAACAACTTCCCCATCTAAATGCTTCCTCCACTGACATTTCAATGGGGCTGAAAAGAGCGTGTATTAAGAAGCAGAAAGAGGGAATTGTAATGGGGTGTCTGTAATATTTCCTATCTTCATTGGATATAGGTCATGTTCTCCAGCTTTTCTTCTTGTTCTTAAGAAACATAGTCAGATCTCACTAACTCAGCAGAGTCGGGTTAGAATACTGCTTACATGGAGTACCCTGTGGGGTTGAAAGCACACACAGCAAGAAGTTTGTTTTAGGACTTACTAGATGGCATGCTGCCTTGGAAGGCAGTGCTGTAATATAATCATCAAGATGCCTTATAAAAACAGATCTGAAGGAGTACAAAGGAAAGCTATTTGCAATGCACAGCAATACATTTTATTGAGCATACACAACCAAGAAAGGTATTCTTCTGTACTTCTGAGCACATCTGTAGACACCCCTACAAGTATACACTCGAGGAAGTTCTCTTTTCCCAATGAGAAATAAAGACCAAAGACTAACCACATGTGAGCATAAAAATTAATGTGACAGTTGGCATAAAAAGTA
>VYXC01004103.1:1343440-1444664 GCA_013397175.1 Platysteira castanea | reverse complement strand
GTTAATACTATGTTTTTCTGAGTTTCTTTTCTAAACACTTAATTCTGACCACCTCAGGTCTTCCTCCACTTCAACTTAACTACACCCTTTTTGTCACTTCCCAACATGAAAATTCTATGTTTCTGTGAGATGATAAACAGGTGTTACTTTTCATTCTGGCAGCAATGGCATTTAATGCAGGATGAAATAATCCTACCATTAAATAAGAAGCTCACAGTGGTGTTGTGAAGCTTAATTTGTTTGGGAAATGCTTTGCAGTATTCAGATAAAAGGCACTCTGGATATTCAAAGTATTATTACTGCACAGCTGGTGGTCTACATGCTGCAGATGTTTCTTCCATGCTGTTGCATGGTTACTTAAGTGGCTTCTTAGTGCAGATGTTCATGAGTGAGCATGCACAATCTCCTCTGCCAATGTTTTTTGACACGGATTTTATTGCTGCTTGACTTTTGATCTTGAAAAGAATATTCTTCCACTGGTGAGGTGCTACGTGTGTGTATGACTACATCCCTCTTGGTTCAGCCCCCACTGCAAACAACAGCATCTGCAGATATTTACTGTGGGCCTTTCTCTTTAGCCTCCATTTCCTTCTGTGGCTTTTAGTCATTCCCACAGTGTTTGACTCTGGGGATTCTGACTCTTCTGTTAATACTCTATCACCATCACTCTCTTCATGCAGACGTGATGATTCCCTTTGTACTCTTTGCCCAGATGGGATCAAGAACTTCACTGCATCTTGATTCGTTCTTTCCTTGGTTGCTGCCACTGTTACATAAATGGATCTCTAAGAATTTCTGGAGTTGCCATTCACATTCTTTCTGAAAAGATTTGAAGATAAGATGAACTTCTAATTTCTTCATGTTCTGTGCTAGGCTTTCTTACAAGTGGAGAGAGTTAAGGTATGACTTCAGCTGACATCCACATGGAATGTGCTGAACATGTGCAAATTTCCACGGCTGCATGATTTCATCAACCTATTTGGTGAGAGAACTAATGCTAAAATTTACCTTCCTCTTGCTTTGCTGTATTTCCAGCAAATGGAAGGATATCCAGTCCAATACAAGGGCAAAAGTTAAAAAGTAAAAAAGATTTTTGTCTAACCCGAAATGCAGTGCATAGCCTATTGCATTACTGACCTAAGAGCAGAAAAGGACCAAACCCGTACACACACATTGCACACAGAAAGAGGAAAGTACAGCAGAATGATACTGGTTCTGGTTAACATAGACTTTATTTACAAGATTCACGTGGAAGACAGAGAAGATTTGGTACAATATACTGGGCTGTTTGTTCTGAGAAGTATTAAAGAACCAAGCTTTCTGGACAGTGTATTAAAGAGCCACAGTCTTGAGGCTTAGAGGAAGGAGTTTGACCTTTGTGAGAAGGCAGACGCTTAAAGCTGACTGCATCTAGACAAATAACTTCAGAAAGAGGTACCTTTCTACTTTCTGTAGCATTTTAGGCAGAATTCAGCATAAATCATAGCAAAAGACTCCATCTTTACCTGTAAAAATTAGCTTTAGAAGGCTAGACCCTGGCTACATTGTGAGGTGAATTGCACCTTAAAGACTTTCTCCTTTCCCCTGATCTTTAAATGTGTAACAATTTGTCAGTGCTCATGAAATCTTCTAAGTGACATCCATGGAGACCATGGCTACCTTTAATACACAGAACTTATATGGCTTATGTGGATATATACTTTCTGACCTATATATATAGTCTCATAATTTCTCTGGGTTCGTCTTGGTAGGCATAAGTTTCATTCTGCCTCTCTAGTGTCTCTGAACTATAAAAATTGCTACACACATGTAGCAGGATTTACTCCACCTAACTTCCCCACCATTGCTGCTCTAAGAGGATAGACTTGTGGTATTGCTGCTTGTCCAGATTCCCGTATTTTTTCATCCTTGACTGCTGGCACTGCAGTTGTTCCTATTCTTTTGGTGCACCTATTTCTAATATTCATGTGCCCAGTATCACTGGAAGGGTGGAGGGAGTAGAGGGAAGGGGGAAAAGAGGAAGGGAAGGAAGAAAGAGCTTTTAATGTTCTCTCATTACTCAGTTCATCTCCCCTGTTTCATGACCAATACCTCCTCGCCTCTTCTGATACATTCCTTTGATCATTCTGGTTAGGAATTCCAACTGAAATCGAGTCATCATATGGGTAACATTTGAATTCACGTAATGTTGTTCATTATTATGTGATCATTTGTGACTTACTATTGCTTGATAACAAAAGATTCTTTTGCACATGATAAAAATTACATTAAATCACTGCCCCCAGAATGCAGGCTGAAAATCAATGAGGAGGGGCTTTTACTCCTGCCACTTTGGCTTAAGTTTGAAACGTTTCATACAGTAGCTCTGCTAGGAGTAAGCTGGGCTTCCCTACTAATGTAATAAAACGCAGACCATCCTAAGGGGATGAGGGAGTTGCATTCCAAAACTTGTACTGCAAGCAACCAAAATTTAATGGAAAACGTTGAAAAGATTCTGTTAAAAAACAATTTTCCTCCTATATATCACACACTCTATTTTATGCTTTCCCCACTCCCTCCTTTTTTTTCCTTACTGGCACAAAAACAGGATCTTTGTTTTGACAGAACTAATCTGCTCTTGCTTTCATATGGGCCCTCAGGCTGCCCACCTGTGGAAAGATCCATGGGAGCAGAAAAACTACTGAGTGAGTTCCACATGCTCACCTCAAAGGGAAGAAACCAGTGGCTTCACAGAGGTATGGACTGTAAACATTGTGGTTCCATAGGACCCATGGAGAACATGAACACAATCTCCTGCACAATCTGCACAACTTCCAGCAATAGTTTTTCCTTCTTTATTGCCTTCTGGGATTTCTCTCTCCATTTATCAGCTGGGCTTCTTCAGGAGACGTGCTGTATGGGCTGCTTTGCTGCAGTTGCACTGCCTCCCTTTTCCCAAAGTCTGAAAAGCACACTCGGGGCTGACAGTTTCCACCCGGAAACTTTGCTGGTGAGAAAGGATATAGTAGCTTGCAGCCGCTGCCAAGTTTGACAGCAAGCTTCATAACAAACTGGTACAGCTCTGAGATCTCACCACTGCTTCTGTAGGGAGGCCAGGGAAGATTTTATAGGGTGAAAAGTGATGGAGAGAGAATGAATTGCCATGTGGCTCCATCAGGCAGCGTGTTCAAGGTGGCCAGCATCAAGCACTGATCTGTTCCATAGTCTCTGCCCAGCCAACAAAAAGAGGCAAAACCATATTTAGGTATTTAGTACTTGTATGCAAGACTAATCTCAGAATTTATCTTAGCATCTTTGCCATTTGACATGACCCATAGGTAAACAGGAAAAACAACCGTGGTTATTCTGTGATAGTGAGCATTTGCTCATGTGGCTGTGATTTCTCATTAAAGTCTGCTGATTTACATCTGAGCTGCCTTTGTATCTAGCCAAGTAAATGACCATGCCCAAACCAACTCACTGGAAGGTAAGTTTTGAGAACAAACCTTGGCTCTGTCTGCTTATATCATCTCATCCCACTTCACTCAGAATTAGGTCATTCTGGCTTTATAACATCTATGTGAGTTTCTGTGGTTCCCAAGACAGGCTGATATGTCTTGGAGTCACTATGTCTAGTACAGGAAATTTTAATTCATAGCATTGAAATTCAGAAAGCTTGAATTTAATGTTCAGTGGTGTCCTGGAAGAGTCTGGATCCTTCAAAGCCTTGAAGTACAGAAGTGAAAAAAAAGGCAGGCTGATGACAGTTCTGGCTGTTGGCTCCTATGTTGTCAGCAGGAAAATCCCCATCCATTTCACTGAAGCCAGCTTTTCATTCACTGTGTTTTCATGCCCTGTATGGTGTTTTTGCACTTGAGACCTTGCCGTCAGGAAGGTTAAAGAACTGTGGCCGTATGCAAAGCATACCTTATCCAAAGCTCTCTGCTTGTGAAGTAGCAGGCTACGTCAAACTGACCAGAGAGCTGAAACCGGGTCTCTGCCTCCTGGCTGAATCCCTATCACTCTGCTCACTCTCTGCCTCTGGTCTATTGAATCCTGAATGGGATGTGGCAGCACTGCTGCTGTTTTAAGACAGCCGTCCTTGATGCGCCTAACTGTTGGGTGCCAGTCAGACTTTATGCCTGCCAGTGCCCACGTGGTCTTGAGAACATGCAGAGCAAAAGCAGAGGTGCCTGAGGAAATGTAAAGGCAGGAACTAAATACTCATCATGGAAAGGTCAGCCTTGCTGGAGTCAGGGTAACCCCGCCAGAACTGCAGTTTTGCATTCATGTGTTTGAATCCTGTCTCAATCATGCTTTATGTGCCTATGTCTTTGTATGGGTCTGGGCCAGGACCACACAGGAAGCCATAAAACCCAAAAACAGAGTGGGTTTTTTTAATTCTTCTATTCAGGTAAGCTGGCTGTTGTGCCACTTCATCCAAGTCCTATTTTTAACAACTTATTTGATGAAGAGCAAAGAGGGAGGCCTCAGAGGTGAAATGCACTGTGAGGATGTGACTGGCTGGAAGGAGGCATTCTCAGTGAGTCTGACTTTGCTGAGAGGAGAGTTTGGCTCTTGTTTTCTAAAGAGAGCAAGATGAGGGAAAAAGCTGTTTTCTAAATAGCAGTCCTATCAGGTCTTTTCCCTGCTCTCTTTCTTTCTTATTCCATCTGGAGCTAGCAACTTTTTTAAATGCTCTGCAGCCACCTAGAGGAAAAAACCTGCTTGATTGAAGTTAATTTTATATGGATTAAGCCAAGGAGTGGGCTCTGCGGAGTTTAAGAATTTGAGTTTCTAAACTAGCCAGCCTGTTTATTATTATATCACAGGACCTCCTCAGAAATATATACAGTGAATCATCATCAAAAGCTGAAGATAACTTCAGTTTATGTTTATAGTTCAGAAATATTTCCTGCTTCATGTTCTCATTGTGCTTGTTATTGGATATGACATAGTTTTATGACAGATAGTATAGCAGGGCCACAATACATTTTGTCAGTAGACAGAAGGAGATGATCTGGTTTGAATTTTTATTTTGAAGATTTATAACTTGTATCATTTTATATGTTTACCTAATGACTATGACAGTATGCTTTTGGTATATCTGCATGGTTTATGTTTCTGTAGGGCCATGACTTCAAAACCTCCCAATAATTTTTGAGGTTCTAGCTAGGATGTTTATAAGCTTATGCAAAACCTCTGGCTTTTCTCAGATGTGGGCTGTCACACAGAATACACTAATGGGCTCTCTGTCTACCAGAGTGAAAGTTGATGCAGTCATATTAGAACCATTTAGTCCATGCCATGTTCATTTGCACTGTATGAAACAGAATAACAAAGTTTAACTGTTGATTGAAAGTACTTTAATGTATAAAGTTAGATATTAAAATGTGTCTGTCTTTTTGAAATGGAATTAAAATTATTAGGCTTTTTCCTTTTCTAGATAGGATATGGCAGTTCAGTTTCCACTTGTGCCTGAAGAACTAGAGGGCTGCGAGATGTATTCTTTAAAAATCAAGTCTAGACATGGAAAAAAAGATAAAATTTTATGTCAGTTACATAATGTGAAAGATCAAAACGATGATGGATTTTCTTTGGTAGCTATGCCAGAGGACACTGACAATTCCATTATGATGGAGTGTGTCTGTCATAAGGCAAATTCACTTTAGCAGTGTAAGTGCTAAGCTAAGCATTGCACGCAGTGAATGGAAATGTAGAATACTAATATGGATATTGAAAAGGTCCCCTAACACATTCTCCATTTCTTTTCCTCTCTTAGGAAAGACTTGATATATGCATATGACATGGTCAGTCGAATAACTTGAATACTGCTATGTCAGAACAGGATCTGTAATAAGGAATCTTACTGGCTTAAGAAATCCTAAACATAATGAAATTTAGGAATTTTTCTTGTGGCTTGGGAGAGAGGTGATTCTGCCCCTTTACTCCTCTCTAGTGAGACTCCACCTGGAGTGCTGCATCCAGTTTTGGGTCCCCAGCATACGAAGAACATTAGCTTTTTTGAGCAAGTCTAGAGTAGGGCCACCAAGATGATTAGAGGGATGGAGCACCTCTCGTATAAGGAAGGGCTGAGAGAACTGGGATTGCTCAAGTCTGGAAAAAAGAAGACTTCAGCGTGACCTAGTTGTGGCCTTCCAGTACCTAAAGGGAGCCTACAAGAAGGATGGAGAGGGACTTTTTACAAGGACTTGGAGTGATAGGACAAGGGGAATGGATTCAAACTAAGAGAGTAGGTTTAGCTTAGACAGTAGGACAAAAGTCTTTACTGTGAGGATCATAAGGCACTGGAACGTTTCAAACTAAGAAGCTGTGAATGCCCCATCCCTGTGAGTGCTCAAGGCCAGGTTGGATGAGGTTCTGAGCAACCTGGTCTAGTGAAAGGTGTCGCTGCCCATGGCAGGTGGAACTAGATGATCTTTAAAGTCCCTCCCCCAAGACATTCTGTGGTAACTGATGGGGTACTGGAAACACAAAGTAGGTCAATTTGGCCGTAGGAAATCAGTGATGAGCACATAGGCTGTACACCTCAGGCCCCTGGGCCTATGAAAGATGGGATTTTTGGTAGAAAATCCTTTAGGAGTTGACTTTCCATCTGAATATTAAACCCATAGAGCGTCTATAGTGTTTTTTTCCACAACTTTGCATAAATGTATGATAAGCCTTATCATATAGCTTTAGATATACAGCTACTGTTACCTTTGCCAGTTTTGTGATGGATGTTTGCAAGTGGATGACTATGGATATTAATTAACTGAAGAAATACAAATCTTCAGAAAGCAAGTTCTAGCTTTTGAACCTTCAGTGTCAGATTCTAGGTCATACTCCTAAATTTGGTTCTCTTATCTTATTGTTGAGCCAAATATTTTATTGAAATTAACTCTTTATAAGGGGTTTGGAAACTGCTCTAGTGCAGTGTTATTATGGTCCTGGCATTTTCCAGCTAGGCATACAATCCACAGATCATACAACATACAGGCTGTCAAATCCTTTTTGCAGTAATCTCTTCAAAGAGGGTGGAACAAATTGTATTTATACCACTGCAGTTTGCAAGTAAAATGAGAATATTTTTGATGGGTACTTTTCAGTGTGATCTTGGGCTGTTGTTTGAAATGGGTTAAAAATCTTATGCTGTATTTCCTCTTTATTCCAACAATTCCAATTATAGAATCATATGTAATGTGCACAGAGGAGTGTTTTTTAATTGTTTCACTTCAAGGTTTATGCTACATACGAATTCAAACTGCTTGAATTCTCCTGCATACAGATATTTATTTCAAATGCCAGGACTATTTGTTTCAAGTGCCATGGTTGCACAGTAAAGGTGAAACTCTACATGGTGCAGCACAAATGACACAGAGGAAGAGGAGGTGAAAACTCTCTTCCACTTTTTGAAAGTATGTGGGAGTGCAAGAGGTCAGCTCTTCCACAGCTGTGGGTGGCATTTCCATATTCTGTTGGGAGTTTTTTGAGCAAAAATTCAATCTTTCTAAAGGTGGCAAGTCAGCTGCTCAGCTGTACTGTAACCTTCAGCTCTAGGAAATATTCTGAGTCATACCAGATGCTTCTTGGAGTCCAGCATGGGACAACATTGTCTTCCTTAGTCATTGTTCAGCTATTTCCCCATGGAGGGATTTTAGCCAACCTTTCCATTCTCAGGACCAGAAAGTACAATTAAAGCCACAGATGCCTGCAAGGATCCAATCACAAGATGCAAAAAGCCTACTTGACACATTAGTAGGACAATTATGAAGAAAGACGTAGGTATGGTTGCTGTGCCATTTCATTCTTTATTTGGTTCTTCTTCCTTCCTTCCTTTTAAGTGCATTTACCACTGGTTCTACATATTGAGAGAGATTATAAATAGGTGTTGGGGTAGTGCTGTCTTGACAGCTTCTATTTCATGAGGTTTATAAAATGTTCCAGAATGTTTCATTGTTAATTTTGCCATTTTCTTGTGGATGATGTTGGTTAAGGCAATGAAACACAATTCTGGAACAGCATGCTCTTTATATAAAATTTAAAATACATGCAGAACACTCTTTTTGGCTTTATCCAAAGGCTTTTGGATAATATTTTTAGCAGCACATAGTGTAGGCTTGTGGTGATATTGTGCAGCATAATATGGTTTTTTTCAGAGGTCTCTGTGGACATTCATTTATTCAGCGTTTGGAAAATACCATGTTTGCTTATCCTTTGTGAGGGAAATATGGGTTCTGATTTTTTTTTTTTTAAGAAGATGTATATGCAAAGAAATCAAAATTGAATTGCTGTCTGGCTTTGCTATGTTGAAAATAACTAGCAGTAATTACCACTTGCATTGAAAGCATCTTTTTCCCATGTTGACTCTAAATAACTGCTTTGGAAGGGTTCCTTGGCAAGGCAGGGATGGATGTGGGTATCTTGTGTGATTCTATTTAGTTATCTGAGTGCCAAGTCTATATCTGGACCAGGAATGATGACACTCACAGTTAAATTAGGACTGTTCAGTGTGTGTGTAACATGACTGCTATGCCCCAAAAATCTTAAATCACATGCAGCTCTTGCCCTTTGATGGAACTGTGTATTTTATAATTCTCTCTACTTAGCTCAGTGTGGCAATACAGTCCATCGTTGAATCAAAGTTGCACAAAAATCAGGAATCTGGATGAAATTTGAATGCACGATTCAAATGCAAACTCCTCCTCTGCATTGTGCCAAAAACAACAGTCATATTCTCAAACATTATGGGCAATGCTTTCTTTATAGGAATGAGATTTCCCCATGGACCGGATGTGCCTGCAGTACATTTGCTATGCACAGCTCACTGAAGATGAGCTGTGAGTTCCCTTTCTGCTCCGACACTTGTGGGGATTTTTTGGAGCCTGTTCAGCAGTGTGGGAGTTCTTCAGCATAGGGCAGTTTCCAGTACAAAGTGCACATAATCTGCTTGCCAGTTTTTGTGGACCCTTATTTTCACACTTACCAGAAAAAGGGGTCGGGGCACTGATGATCTAACTTTGTTATGGAAGCCTTTATCAGATCCCTGATTTAAGACAATGTTACCGATGTTAAGATGTGTGGGAAAAGCACAGAAGGAGTACAGACATGATTACCTGGTCTTGGAAGAAATGATCTTTGAAAATGACTGACTTTGCTGCATGAAACAATCTGTTCTCCAGGCAAATGCTTTGAATGAATACTCAATAGATGTGAGAATTTCTGTGTTTTCAGCAGCCTCGAAAATTACTTTCTTTGAGTTATTTGCTGGTTTTGCATTCATATTAGTAAACTCTTGAGAAATAAAATATGATCTCAGGCCTTTGATCTCAACCCTCAAAGCCATAAAAAGTCTCCAGCTCTACATACTATATTTCAATACTTCAGTAAGGTTAAACATGCACATGTAGACGAGAGAGTTTGCGATAGCAACAGTACGAGACTTTCCATTATATATTGGAAAATGGCTCATCTTCTTATCTTCTTACCTTGTGAAATGTCTTTTCTATCTGGGGCCATAAATATTGGCAACTCATTGAACTTAGTCGAAAAAAACGCCCAAACAAACTTTCTCATAGCAACCTAACTACTTGACAGAGGCTTTAATTTTTTCCTAAAAAATTAGGCCAAGCTTGTACTAAAATTCTGATCTGACATACCCAAGAAGAAATTATCCCAAGAGGTCATGTCTCACAGGATGGTGGGGCTGGAAATTAATCTTCCTCTCTAGGCAGATGACTCTTCAGGCTTTGAAGTTTGCAAGTGGACAGCTTATTCCAAGTGTAGAGGACAAAACCCATCACCACCTGATGCTTCTTCATATACATAAAATGTATGTAGTGATGCAGTATCTGTAATTGCTTTTGTAAAATCTCTTGAGATCTTCTGATGGAAAGAGGAAGATATTATTGTTTTCCATCTGTGTGGAGCAACTCGAAGGTACCAAAGTGTTTGAAAAATGCACTGCATCATACTCCTGTTGTGAAACGTGGGGGAAAAGATAAGGCCCTCCTGAAATGGTTGATTCTGGGTTTGGATTCATGTGTATTGCAGAGGAAAATGAACTGCTGATGTTCAGCAAGTGAACATCTGCAATTTCAATACTGTGTGGCACAGACTAAGGCTGTAGGCTTCACTGCTGTGATCTTTTCTTTTTTAAAATACTGCATGTAGCACAGGACTCTGTTCTTTGCCCTTTGTGGGACTTGGAGACTTTCCATGGTTTAATATGAAAAAGGGCTGCTGCTGAAGAAGTGTACTCATCCAGTTTGCTTTGAAGATGTGGCAGCCGAGTGTGTGTTTGTCTCCTTCAAGGGTGTGTCCCACAGCTGCCGGATGCCTTCACTTTCATGGATTTCCCCTTGCAACAGTTTGTGATTATACACACCCAATTAACGCCATCTCTGACACATACCCTGCAGGCAGCACAGACAGCATCAAAAGGGTTCACAGTGAGGCACTTGGTACCAGTCGAGGACTCAGGGGTTGGCTGTGCTCCGAGGCTTATTTGGAGCAGGGATGCCGGATAAAGTGCAGGGTCACAACGAAGTGTTTCTCTTTTTCTAAATGTAAATATGTCCGTAAAATAAATGTAATTTTCTTTTGGGCCACATCATCATTGCATCTCTGTATGATTTCACTGAGGGCAGAACTGAGGCTGCCTGAAGTATCTTGTTTGTATTTCCATAACTAGTAAAATAGTTTCATTTTATAAGTAACTTGCGCTGCAGTCTTGTAGGATTACTTCTGTCTGACTGCACTGTTTTGATGTTTAAGTTTCTAATATGTTTTTACTTCATTTACACAAATGCTTTGTTCTTGGTAAAGAGCCACAATACCCCATAAGACCCAAAGTCTCCATTACTGTGCAGTACAGTAAATTGTCAGTAGAGCTTCATTATTGGCATAATTCCAAAGTTTTACTAAAATGTATTTCTTTGTTGTTTGAACAGTCCACTCGGATTACAGTACAGATAAGCTGTGCATACATTCAGTTAGTGTCACCAAATCTGTTTATCAGATTTAAAGGAAGAATGATGAGAAGGCAGAATCTGGGGGAGCAGGGAATATTTTTTGAAATGTATCTCTGGAGATGATAAGAAAATAAAAACTAGGCATACCAAAGTTTTTTGCAAGAGGAAAGGATTAGGATAGCACACAAGAATCAGTTTTTCAATTTACTTGGTAAATCATCCCATAATAGCTCTTTGCACAACTGTAGCAATAGTAAATGTGAGAAATGTAATTAAGTGCAAGAAGTAAACACCTTTTGATAAAAAAATAAAGACCCAAAGTTGAAGCTTGGCCATGGGCATTAGCAAGTCACCCTCAGAGCCAGCCCGCAGAGAATGGACATCTTTTACTTCCATGTCCTCGCTCACAACTGCCCTTTCATTAGGAAATAAAAGAAGGTTTTATTTTTATTCACTAGGCTTGGCAGCTGTGGATATAGGTTTCTTTACTCTCATTTTTGATTTAACATTAATTAATTAATTTAATTAAACTGTACATATAATTAGAAATTGTAATTCATTAATAAAACTGCTGCAATCTGACGATGGCTCCTCAGCTAAACCTAAGGCTTGAGCCCAGCAGCTGTCACCAGGATTAAACACTTAATGAAAATAAAAACTACAGAGACAATTAAGTATGTAATGAATCAGTGGATTATTTGTGTTGCACAGGGTGTGCTATCTTCCTCAGTGGACACCCGTGCTGAACACTGTAGCAAATAGTGCTGATCCCAGCCAAAGCTCAGATGTGTCACTCTGGAGCCTGTCTGGATGTCCATGGCCATTTCAGTGCCAAGGGTTAATAGTTAGTATTGCTCATGTGTATATAGGAGATAAGCTCTGCACTCTCAAAGAGCATGGCTGCCCTCGTACAGACTGGGAGCAGTGCCCTCCCTTCCCTGATCCCTCAGACTATTCCTAGGCTTTGCCAGGGTCTGTGCTAGCCTTGCCATGAATGTGTTAACTATTAAAAAGCTTGGGTGACTGACGGTGAGCCTGGAGTTTTCCTGATCTTGCATCTTCTCCTGATGCAAGCACCTGAGGTGGCTGTAGGTTCACTGACTCAGTGCAAGAGGTGGCATCCCTCTCCAAGTAATGGCAAAAAAAAAAAAAAAAAAAAATATTCTAAAAAGCAGAGAAAGTACTTGAGATTTAGGGTCTTATAATTTCTATGTCAAGGAAGCTGGTGAACATATAGCCAGGCTGATACTGGCAAGCATCCCTAAACACCACAGACATCAGTAATAACTAAATCTGAGTGGAGAGCAGTGAAATGTGTTTCATAAAGGGGGATAGCACAGAACCAAAACTATGATAAAATGGTACCTTGATAATCAACTATTTATGGAGATTATATACAGACTTTCTTTGTGATAATGATTTGTTTCAGTAGCAAGCAAGAATCTACTCTGCTGTAAAATAAGACATGCACCTCTTAAATTGCGTGGGGTATATGGAGCAGTGCCCGCTGCAGGGATACTAGGAAGAAATCATAAAGAGATGTTGTGGCCAAAGAAAACAGTGTGAAGTTATTTAGTGTGTCACGTAGAAAGGTGACCCTTTGGGCTTATACAAGGTCTTTTATCAGCTGACAACATCAAACCATGCAAGGGATGTTGTGTTAATCTATTCCTTGCCTATCAGCTATGATATGCATACAGCAACATCTGTTACTGGAAAAGATGTAAAGGGACCTACCGCAGGACTAAAGTGAAATAAAATTACATTGTCCCCAGAAAGTAAAGTTATTGCAAGTGAAAACAACTGGTCTGTAAATACAAGTATATTATATATTTGATCCAAAACAATTCTATTTATTCACAGTACATGTATATCAGGAGAAGTGAATCAACGACAAGTAACCTTTTCACGTTAGCACCCGTGGGTTCTGATTGTCACAGTGATTTTTTAGGTAATTTCATATTGAGGATCCACTGAAAGTAAATTTATTAAAACTCATGAAAATGTCAAGCAGAACTGTCAAGTTTAACCATACGAATGGTCACCAAAGTAGCTGGTGACTTTGGCAAGGGGAAATACTCCTCTTTAAGGGGCACTGTTGAACTTCGAGAAACAGATTTGTCTGTGTTCAAGGGATCACTAATCCTTTCTCCTAATTTTGCATAAAGGGTTCTCAATTACTCTAGAGCACTGTATAGGCATTAGGGCTCCTGATCACTTTGACTGAGGTGCTTGCACCTTTTCTAAGCTATTTCCTCTTCTGCTGTGGAGAAGTTTTCTGGGAAACTAAGCCTATATCCATCCTTTTCCTATAGACAATTCATAATATGATCCACAGGAAGAGGAGTTAACATGAAGAGCTCATTTTTCGTTTCAGCCCTTCATTTTTGCAAGACGATTTGTGCCTTTGTCCCCTCAGAAATGGGAAAGCCCCTGGACATGCAGGGAGCAGGGGGTCCTTCACCATTGACAGCCAAGGTTCATGCACAGAGCACCTTCAGTGGAAAGCTGAGGAACTGAGGGCATGATTTTCAGAGTATGCTTTCCCTATACCTTATCCCTTCCTTTTAATGATTCTGCTGAAAGCAGTAGATACTCAGCTTTTCTGAATTCACATTGCTACACATGCAGAAACATCTAAGCATTTTGTATATGCGGAAACAACCAACTGCAAATCTCTTGGCTCTTGCCAGTTATATTTTAGGTCTGTGCCAAATGGGCACATGTTCTGAATGAGCTAACTTGAAATATAGTGGTGACATCCACAGTAGCAGTTTCACATAGGGCCATGTTAACAGCTTTGCTTCCTGTCATTGTGGTGATTCCACATCAGAATGCAATGGAAGAAGAGACTGGGTGGTATGAACCCGTGCTTGAGGGATTTCCTAGCATGAAAATGCTCAGTTATGCTGCATCACCCCTGTTCCTTTGGAGTATCTTAAAGTCTGGCACTTAGTAGTGATGCTGCTGAAAAAACAGGCATATGACTATTTTTGTGCTTTCAAAGCAGGAAGAGTTTGGAGGTAACCTGGAGATAAGGCATCATCCCTTGCACGGAGGGGCATGTGCCCATTGCCTACAGAATTCATACACTTAATACTACCGGTATTATTGTTGATAAAATTATTAAATTATTACTTTCTAAGAATAAAAAAAAAGTTTTTATATTATATTGACAAAAAATCATCGCAAGAAGGGAGTTTGTCTTCTCCCATTGTGGTCTCAGTCCTCTCTACCTGACATTTCTTGGGTCTTCTCAACTCCCTGTTTCTGTGTGGTCCTCTGATGCTCTGTGGACTTCTCTGCATCAGAGTAGCACAGCAAAAAAGAGATGAGCCCTTGGGATGTAACCACAGGGATGCCTTTAACTTTCTTGCCATTTAGCACGTGTTCCTGTGGCACTGAATGACATGTGACTGGAAAGTAAACAACTCCAAACCTTGGCCAGATATCTGCCAAAGCATTCCTTTCTTATTTCTTTTGTGACTTTGTTCTGCAGGTCCTGTGTGACAGACATGTGTGAGTGTCCAATCCATAAAAACTGCTACTGTGAGTCATTTCTGGCATACGCCCGAGCCTGCCAGAGGGAAGGGCTGAAAGTCCAGTGGGTGCCAGAGCAGAACTGTGCAGGTAAGCGTTTTGGGACTGCTTCTTTGTAAGCCATTGCATAGGCTAATAGCCTACTGTCCTACTATGCTTTCACTGGTGGAGTAGGATCAAAAATGATACAGGAATTGTACCTGCCTGGGAGTTTTTGGAAGTTTTTCTTTCAGGATATATAAACTGCTGATTTCAGAAAATGTTTAAGCTCCTTTGACCTCCTGTCATAACATAGTTATATTTCTGGAGAGAACATGCATATACAATTGCAGTGGGTTCAACAAGGAAAGAGGAGCAAATGTATTTAGTTGGAATATTAAAATGAAAACCTGCATTAATTATTGCATTTGGTCCATACTCCCTGTGTGCTTAGGACTGCATTAATTGCAAGTAATTGTGAGTAATTTTTTCCATGAGAAGCAGTGGCCTGTGGTTATGGGCACTTGAACTAAAATGCAGTATTGCAGATGAGTATTTCCCCTGATGATGGTCTCATTAATTTAGGACATTCTGTAATGACATTGGTTTGCCCGGAAACGTATTCAGATTTATGTAAAGCAATTAACAGTAGTTGAAAAAAACAACAAACAATGACAGGAGGATACTCAGTGCTGGTCAAAGAGCTATTACGCTGTGGTCTATTTGGGTGATTGTGTGTGGCTCAAGGTCTGCTCTCTCAACTTCAATTTCCTTTTCTGTTGAAGGCATTTTAGCAGGGATGGGTGAGTGACAGAGCAAATTACGTTTGATTGACTGTTCCCAAAAGGTTCATTTTCTTCTTTTAAAAGTTCATTTCTTTTCTTACAAGGTAGCAGGACAATCCGAACAGGGTGTCATGAAGTGAAAACCCTATTCAAGGATGTGGTCTTAGACAGCACTAGTAATGTATATCATTTTAATCTATTGATCTGGTAGCAGATCCATGCAGAACCTGAAGCAAGCATCTTGATTTTTTTTTCCAAAGCACTTCAGACTGAGACATCACTGTGGCAGATGCTGTAAAAAGAATAAAAACTCTTTGCTAGCAGCCCCTGCCTTAAGGAGTTTATACAAGTATTGACATATCACGACTTAACTAATTGAGGCTTCATTTCACGATTTTTTTTCTGGCATGTTACCAATGACAAGAAAATTTTCTGAGTCAAAAACAGTCCTTGAGAGAATATTATGAAGGAATTTAAACACAGCCTCCATTAAAGCTAATGAAAGAAGTTTTTAAATCAACATGAGTTTTTTAGTCTCTTCTAGAGGGAAAGGGGAAATCTTGTTAAACAGAAAATATAGATAAGCTATATAAGGCTAAGTACCCTCAAAACAGTTACTTAAGTACACAATGTCAGATAAGTAGCACCATTTTCTACATTAAATCATACAGTAAGCATTAAAGTGCATCCACTGCTTTTCATATGGTCCAGTGGCCAGCATCAAGATTTTAATCTTTAACTTTTTTTCTCTCCAAAACAAGTAGTTGCTACTATCGTGACCCAATTACAAATAAAAGGTCATAGGTGGGAAACAACTTATCTGTAATAAAACTTCAGCATTCTATGACTTTCATTTCCTGCATGACATTTCATAGCTGGTGGGATACTTGAAAGAGTTGTGTTCTGATGAAAATGGAGTAAAGTCAGGTTTTAATCATACTTTTGTGTGTTTTAAAACCAGATCTTGTGTGGTTGCTAGTTGCCCTACCCTAACTGCTGTAAGCTCAGCTAGTTTTTATAATCTCCAGGAAACTTGTGTTGTCTGGAGGGCCAGCCAAACAGGGTGCTCAGGAAGCTAAATTGCATCTCCTGTTCCCTACATGCTCTTCTCTCTCCTCCAGTGCAACAGCTTATCCTCCTCTATATTATTCTGCAGAATACTGCTGCTGAAGGTTTACTGTCCTATGAGGTTGGCTCATTAAAGGGAATGTCAGCTGTCATTTAACTGGAGAAGGGAAAAGGGGAGGATGAGTAAGGAAATTGATTAGGGTAGGAAAAGGTTGGTGAGATCCACATGGGAGCTGAGAGGGTTAGGAGAAGGATATGGGTTGCCATGGAAAGTAGTGGAGAGTGAGACCTGTTAGGATGGGCATAGGAAAAAATACAATTTTTGAAGGAGAAATTAAAAAAACCAGGAGAGCCAGCATGAGGGAGAGAAGAAATAAGAAAAAGTGATACATGGAAGAGGGAAAATAAAGGATAGATATGGAAGGAAGAGGTTTGAAAAGAAAAGGAGAAAGAAAAAAAAGAATATCTTTTCTTACCCAAGAAAGGTTAAACAAGAAGTTTATAAGGTACAATTAAGTAAACTGAAGTAGTGAAAGGCCTTGGGATATAGTAACTTAACACTGCATTTCTGAGGACACTAAGAGGAAGATGACTCAAGGATGGTAGAAGGCAATAACTCTCTGCCGTGGGCATGACTACACATGCAAGAAAACAATCAGATAAGGGCTATAATATAGTGCAAAGTGCACTGATGTGCTGATGTGCTACAACAGTTTCATAAAATATGAACTGTTCTCTCTTTTCCTCTGTGATCAGTTGAAGTGGGGGAAGATGAGTGTATATCTGAATTTGACTTTTCCTTTGGGTCCCTTTTCTGCTGTAGAATTTTCTGGCCAGTGCCACTCTTTTTCCCTGCTATATGTTGCTTTCCTTTAACTGCTTTATTCCATGTGTAAATGTATCAGGAGGGCTATTCTGGCTTTTTGGTGAAAACTTACTGAAAACTGAAAGTTGAAAATATTAACATGAGTGTATCATGGGAAGGTCAGTGCGCAGATCCATTGCCTTTAACTCTGTTAGAAGGAGTTGTTGTGAATTGCAAGTACTATGAGTGACATTCCATTTAAAAGTCGTACAGAAGACTTCCCAGCTGTGTAACACTAGCAGGAGAACCCAGAAGATTCATTGATGCTCAAATATTAGTTCAGAATTTTCTGTGAAATCAGATTTACCAGATATCATCAATCAAGGGAATCCTTCAATAGTTATGTTATGGCTTTTGGTATATTTTGGCTTTTGTGTTGGGGAATAAGAGTTCCTCCTAAATAATTACAGCCATGTCTACAAAGACAGATGCAGACAGATACGAGCCTCTTCTGTAAAACTGCCAAAGTGGCTGGACTAAACCAGGTCTAGTCTGCAAACTGTAGCCTTATTAGGCAGGGTTTATTAGCTCAGGCACAGTGCTGTATTTATGTGACTATATGGCTTCTGGACTGGAGCTGGCTATTATCCCGCCAGCTCAGAAAGTGGTCTGAGGAAGCTCACATCTGTCATGCCAAACACATGTTCTAGAAGAAGAGTGGAAAAATCCTGTTGGGACTGGTAATGTTTCAAAAAACAGTATTATTAGTAACTTTTGTATGTTAGGGTTGGGTTTTGGATTTTTTTTTTTGCTAGTGTACTAAGGAAGTTATTAGTAACAGAGCTCAGTTCTTTAAGAGAGGAATGTGTCTTAAAAGACGAGTGCAAAGACACCACTTCTGTTTTCCATGTTTACATGGTAGTGAATCACTTCAGCAGTTCCTGGGAAGCCTTCTGCAGAATGTCTTTATTTTTATATTTTAAACTGTTGATGAAGTGGAATGTTCTGGATCAATCACACCACATGTTAACAACTGAATCACTCAACAATAAAAGCCATCCAGGGAACTTAAACAGCAGCCATTGTACTTTTCTGATTTTTCCCTTGACAACATGTTAATAATGCCATTATAGGCTGCCTGCAGCAGAAAACAGTCATCATGTCTTCTACATGGCATTGTCTGAAGGATAAGGAGGTGTTTTGACATCCCACATCCATGTGTGGTAAAGCAGAGATGGGGAGTACTTACAGATGCCACGGCTGCCGAGGGCAGGCTGTAGTTATGTTCTCATTTGCTCTGGGGCAGAGATGAGGAAGTGGAAAGGAGGCCTTAGCCAACTTTTTTCAAACCTACCAGCCGAGGAACCAAACGGAGCTCAGGTGGAAGGAACAGGCCAGCTATTACTGCAGTAAAGCTTTGTGGAATGAAACCTGTGCAGCCTTAAAAATGAAACTTGTATTCCTTTCTATATGGAAACCACATGTGCTGAAGTCTAATGTTTGTTTTTGGTTGGTCAATTAGAGATCCTATGAAGGGAAGCTCATTTTCAGAGAGAAGGGACAAAACCTTCTAATAAACAGCTCCCGTAAGATAATTCATGTTGTGTGTGGACAGTCACTAACCATCCTTGAACGTCTTGCTCTGCTTTTCTAGACAGTTAATACATTGTTTGCAAAGCTCCTGGGAGAGCTGAACATTTTCGTTTCCCCTCTTACAGAGATTCAATCTTTATTCTTAACACACTACATAAGTGTAGAGTTTCCTGGGAATCTAACATTTTATTCTATGCTTAATATTGCTTCCATGTTTTTCCCACCTTCTAAATGTCCTGTCTCATTTAAATTTTTTTTAGTTTTTCCTTTTGTTTGTTCCTTCTTTAGTATGCAAGGAACTTATCATGCAGAGCAAGACAGAAATGTAAAGGTTGAAAAATACTCTCAAAAGAGCTATGCCCACAAACTGAATAAGCCTATCTTGAACATAGCTGACAGATAGGCATTTGTTTCCAACCTATTCTAAAACAATGTTCAATTAAAGATGTCTCACAGAGTTTCTAGGTAGGTTGCTCTTGGTGCTTTCTTATGCTTAAAGATAAAAAGTTGGGTTTTTTTCTCCCGTGATATCTAACATCCTCCTAATATTCAGCATTTGATTCTCTGTAACTCCAGGGTAATTTTCCACTATACTATCCATTTTTTACAATTTTGTGTTTGTTTAATAATATCTGTGTTCTGAGAATTGTGTACGCATTCTTTTTATAATTCCTTCTTCAGGACTGCTTTTCAGATATGCATAAATTCCATAAAATGCACAAGAAGTAAAACTTGGAAGAAGCTGAAGAAGTTTTGAAGATCACTTAGTGGTGAAAAGCAATCCCTTAAATTTAGATGCCTTAGGAATAAGACTTCCATCCTCTTTGATACACTTATATATATTTAATCAATTTATTTCTCTGTGTTTCCTCTTTATGAATAATAGCAGTACTTTAATAACACTGTAGGCCAATCCTCACAACAAAACAGTGTTTTCTGTCCATAACAAAACCGTTACTTAGAAAATCTTGACCTTCAGTCTCTCTCAAAGTTGAAGAAACCTTCCTAATACAATCAGATCTCTGAAAAAAGCATGAGATGATTCTGGATGCCTGAGACTCCCTTATCATCTATGAACTATTCTATCAATCCTTGTTTTTACCATCAGCACAGCTGTTAAAAAGAATAACAGACATTTATTTGCCCTTGAACCATGTATTATTCTCCATACTAAAAAGGCAGGATATAAAAGGTTGAGAGTTTAAATATTGATCTGGAGGGGTTATAGTGCTTTTAGCTGAGCCTTCAGTAGTCTTTTATGCTGAAAATGCATTGAACTGTCAGCTACATAAATTAATGAATAGATACTGGAATCATTAAGTACAAGAATCCTCACTGTCAGTGATCCCTTGGTAAAACAGGACAAAGTATGGATACAATCGATTTTAAATTTTTGTTTGTTTGTTTGCTTTAGAAATGTTGCTGCTGGATTAACAGAATTGATTTGTTTTGCTGCAATATGAAATATAGGAAGTATAATCTTAGGATCAGAAATTCTAATGTAACGAATGACTCTCCTTTCTCTTCTTTCTGTAGGAGTGGAACTGATACTGTCTGTCCTTGTAAATGTTTCAGAAATCTTTAATAAAAGGCTTTGTAATAAATAAACAGTGTTAATCCTTTAATATAAAGCATCGATCTGCATATAGCTAGAAATCTTGCCAAAGCTTTATATACCATTAACTGTATTAAAATTCTCAAAAAGTTAGTACTCTTGTGGACTTGATAGCTTTTGATAAGGAATTTTGCTGCCTTTATATTTATGATGTAATATAGTGGAATCGTTTTACAAGTAATTTTTTCCTCTAGATAATTGTAATGCCAAAATGTGTTTTTTTATATTTGTAGTAGAAACTAAGCAAATAGGAAAGTAAATGTCCTTGTGGGGCTCTGTGTAATATGCATATTTTGTTCCTTTTAACTCCTTTCAGCAACCCAGTGTAAACATGGCGCAGTTTACGATACCTGTGGTCCGGGATGTGTCAAAACATGTGACAACTGGAATGAAATTGGACCATGCAACAAGCCCTGCATTGCAGGGTGTCACTGCCCAGCAAATTTAGTTCTTCACAGAGGAAGATGCATAAAACCAGTCCTGTGCCCACAGCGGTGACATTCGTTCTCTTTCCGTGGACACTTGTGGGTGGTCACTTACCCCGTGGATGCTCACAGACAACGAAGGACTCCAGCTGTTTCTGTGCAGATTCTGCAAAGTACATGTCTACTCACAGAGTGTAAATATGCTCCTCTGTGTGTGCTTGTGTGTTTCTAAGTACACACACGGCACCTAGAGAGATATATAAATGTATACTGTGTGTATGCAGACACACGTGTCCATACACAAGTGCCCTAAACGTAAGTACAACCCATATATTTATATATTTGTCCGCACACAAATATACATAATTTCTATATACCATAGAAGGATGAATTATAATATGTATATTTTTTGCTATAAAGTTTATGTATTATTATTTCTAGGACCCTGTAAGTCATTGTATAAATAAACCAGGTGTTTTTAATATAATATTGTGGCATGAAAAGATTGGATGACTTTGCCATTGCATAAGTTTGTCGTTTCCAAGGAAACTTTTCTAGGGCCATAGCACTGCCAGGCTGGATTAGTTTCAACACAGAACCTGGATTTACAGTTGTACAGGAAACATATTTCTCTGGGGATGGAGGATTTATCTAGGAATATTTCATGCGTACCTTAGAGCTGCATAGTGATTGGTGACAGTGCTTAATCAGGCAGAGAAAGCTGGGGATTGGCTTTTATGCTTTACTGAAATAACTGTGCAAAATGATTTCCAAAGCTGGTTGGACAGTGGCCAGGATAGAGATATTTCTTTCTGGAACGGCACCAAAGAGTCAGAGGCCAGATTTTCAGAAGTGTTTGGCACCCAACAGCTCGCTTTGAAAATGTGACCACTTCCCATTTCATATCCTAATGCCCCATCTCTGTTGTTGTGTTTGGCAGTAGCCATGAATACACAATGAGAAGCTTGAAGAAAATATTCATGTACATATTAGCCCTTTAAACATGTTCAAAACGCCTCGGTTTGTTTCACATCTCCCCCAAATATTATGCAGAAAGCAAATCCCACTCTGAAACGTTTGATTTCAGTGTGCCTTAAAACATAAAATAATGCCAGGCTTAGTAACTCATTTAATTTATCGGCATGATTTAGAAGAAAGACAAATTCACCCCACTGAAAAACAGAAGAGAATGTCAAATGCTAATTGGAGAACTGCAGTTTATTTCCATAGTGGTCTTTTGGTTGAGGTTTAAGAACATGTGGGCTCTGTGAAGTTTGCGTGACTTTTGAAGTTTCCCAGGGGAGAAGCAATAATACAGGATTTCATTAGAAACTGTTAAAAAAGCCATACAACTTTCTCAAGCCTGAAGGGACAGGGGGCTATTTTTCTTCACTTTAAAGCCTCTTGTAGAGCCTGATGGGACGGTCTCTGGAGACGATAGAAATCTTTGTGCATCTGATTTAGGTTTATAATGAAGTAATATCCTCCCACACAGCTACTTCCATGATGCCTTCAATTGAAATTGCACATTGTAATGCTTTGAACAACTTTCTCCTTTAATTCTTTCTCTCCAGGAATTTAAGCAGGGCCTGAGTTTACAGTAAGTGAGTGGGTAAACACACTTGAGTTATGCAACCTGTCTGTAATCCCACCCTGGAGGAAGATGCTGAGTGAAGCTGGTTAACTTAGGCACCACTCTATCCAAAATGCTGTACCACCACAGTGTTAAAAAGGGCTTGGCATATAATGCCAAGAGTGTTCCATGGATGTTCATCCAAATCTTAAATAAACTCAGCTTGATCTTTTTATGTCCCTTTTGTGTTCGTTTTCTTGGAACAATCAAATAATTCAATTTTACTGGCAGAGACGGTTTTGAAGATTCATACACAAGTGCACTGGGAAGCAGAATTGCAAACGTACAGATCTCATCAGAGCGGGAAACTAGAAGAGTTTTATGTGGCTCATATGCTAATGGAATGGCAAAGTTGAAATTTAGAACAATTGCAGTAGGCTGGAAGAGTTCAAATATAAAATGGCAGTCATTAAAATAATTTAAAGTGTCAGTGAGACCAAAGAGCATTTCAGCCTGTGAGCTTTCAATGCTGAGATATGGGGTCTAAACCATTAAAAAGAGTATTTGCCTACCTTTAGTTTAGGACAGATTTTAATTGCTTACTGCTCAGTGTTTCTAAAATAAAAAATACAGGCAACATGAATTGCACACGTGAACAGTGTATGCACCTGTCTTTCTCTTTTCTCCTGACTTAACAAAGGTGAGTGAAAGGTGAAGGGAAAGCCCTCCCGCTCTCTCAGTCCACTGATCACATATAAGCAATGCTTAATTGATTCTAGGTGAAGAGGTGCCTCAGTCTTTCTGTAGGATGAACTCTATTTTTAGATCTTAAAATGGTTCCGTTTGAAACCTGACCCAGGTCATCTCAAAATGAGGACTCATTCCTTGGTTTAACTTCTTCATATCTGCCTAATTAAGAGTAGACCCATGCTTTTCGCCTTAGTGATGTAGACTGAGGAAGAGAGGAAAGTGGTTTTACCTCTAAGCCGAGTGATTGTGCCCTTATAGTGCTGTAGAGCTTTTTCCTCCAAACTCCACGGTTTTCAAGGCAAGAGTAAGTGCTATAATCTGTCTGCTCAGTTCACATGTACCATCTAAGATAAGAGTGTTCTGCTTTTCTAGAAATTGTCCCCAAATTTCAACTTGGCAGAGGTTTTGTATCTGTATCTGTGGTTACCCTGTGCCTAACTAAGCTGTTGGGACCAGAGACCCAGGTGGGCCTCTTGCACTCCAGTCTTCTCTTTGTCTCTCTCCTTCAAGACCATTCAAAAGTTGAAAGTCTAGCCCAATATCATCAATAACATCATTACTACTGGCTTCACAGGGTTTGGCTTGAAGCCCATCTTCCTCCTGCTGTCTTTGTTCATGGAATATTGCCCCTAGGATGCTAGAGCTGTAAGTTTCCTGTATATCACTGGAGTTTTATTTTTTATGAAAGTCACTGGTAATCAAATTTTAGTATGCTAAATGTGTTTAATATGCAATAATTTTTTTAATAATAACATAACATTGATAATTCCTATGGCACATGGTGTATTTGCCATGGAAAACTGGTGGTTGTGTAAATTTTGACCTTGATAATGCTTATGTCAATCTGTGCATATTTGTGCCAATTTGTAAGGTGAAATATATTTGAAGAAGCAGAGGTTCCAATCAAGGAATGATCCAAAAGGGAAGTCCAAGAAACACTTCTGTAATCCAACGGGCAGAGTCAAGTAGAGACCTGGATCAATAGTTTCACCATTAACCTGCTGTGTATTCTCTGGCAAATCATTTAATGTTTTGAACTTCATTGGGGAAACAAGGCTCTGGATTTATGCATATTTTTAAAGTTTATAGATGGAAAATGTTCTAAAATTCCATACCAGGGTAATGTCAGCTGATACTTTACCAATCTACTCAGGTCTGCTTTGCATCAGGTTGTCCCATCTCTCCCGTATCATTATCACTTGGAAATCAGCTTTTAGTTGGTGTATGTGGAGGTCAAATGTATTTACTTCCTCCTCATGTATTTTCAGTTGTCTGTATTTTTGTCATGTATATTGTTTTGTATAAACCATGGAGACAAGCCATAGCCAAAAGGAGAAATTTGAGTTGTAGCCCAAGAGTCCCACATCTTCCAAGAACACTTTTCTTCTATAGAGTAAGGTTGGTTGCACTTGGACAAAAAACAAAGAACAAACAAACAAACAAACAAAATAAAATATTCTTAATGTCTGACCCAATTCTAACCCATCCTTGTATCATGTAAGTAGTTTCCAGCAGATGACCTAAAAGAAGTAAGTTCTCATATTTTCTGCTCTTTCTGAACACAGGATTCAAATTCAGTTTGACACTGCCTGGCTTCTCACTGACAGAACCTGACAGTTGCAGTAGCTGGACTGATCTTGAACAACTATGTAGGGGTACAGTGGTTTGCTTTTTTTTTTGCCTTCATCAAAAGTGGACAAGGTGGTATCAGAGCTACCAGATAGGAGAATAACAACCCATGGATTTTCAGCTGGACAGACTGGAAAGAGAGTAAGTCAACAGCATTTAGCACTGAAGTGGTGAGGTATTCGACTATTTCAGGAACAGTCGCAACTAAAGGATATTATGCCAAGGTCTCAGTATTTGACATATGGGAACTTTATGTTACATAACACTGATCAAATGCTCATTCTTCTATCCCTGATTTTTAGAAAGCCCTATGGCAAGAGAGATGCTTCTGCTCCCTTACAGAACCATTTCTAGTCTACAGCTGCAAATGTTTCAGGACACAGGCCTTACCATGCTGCCATAGCAGTATTCCTTTTCTCTGTGTTAAAAGCTGTTGCACAGATTGATATTTCTATGCAAAATAACTCTGACACCTCAGCACCAGAACTTCTAACAACAAAATAGGATTCTCCTCCTGTGAACACAAGGTAGCTCTTGATCCCTCACATGGCCATGGGAAAAAAACCACCCCACCAAACACTCAAAACCCCAATCCAATGGCAGTGTAATCATGTGTTGAGATCTCATTGGAATAGGTAAATTGTTAGGTGTAGAAAACTGTAATTAAAGATTGTAAATTAAGATTATGGATCTATTCCTACTTTTCTCACAACTGTTACATCATGTTTGAAGAATTCACCATGGTTAAGAAGAGGGATTTTATTTCCAGGGCTGAGATGAGAAATTCATTTCTCATACTTCCACTAGCACAGCAAACCTGCCTTGGTTTCCTCCAGGATATATATTTCAGTGAACACGCATTGCCACAACTGTCAGAACAAAAGCTAAAAATGTACTTTTATAACTAGTCTTGTGCCTGGCTTTGAGATTGCAAGTTCTCCTGAGAGAGCACAAGTCATTTTTTTATAACACCAGTTTTACCAGGCAGCAACATTACTTGGCATCAAGCACCATTTTAGAAACTTCAAGTGATGTTAAATATGACATGTAGCATTTGCTGTATGCATGACTTTACCCTTTTCATGGCGAGTTGAGTTAATGCCAGCCCTACACCCAGGAGGAAGCTGACTCTAATGGGGTGCATATGTGTGGTGGAAGAGCAGTGGCATTATATAATTATCATTATCACTGATAGCACTTTCTATTTCCCTAAGTGATGCTTATACCCGGGCATCAGTATAGTTTGGTTTTGCACATGAAAGTGAATTGATGGGAATGTAGAAAATTCCTGCCCAGACAGACCCACCTTTTTTTTTTTTTTCCTTATCCAGTGGAGAATAAATGCTTCAAAGCACACTTCAAAGAGCGTTTGTAAGGCTCATAATGGACATCTCCGCAACAACCTGCTCATAGCGGCAATTTAGCCTTATACTCTGGCAGTAAGTGGTTGGTACTTTAATGACCCAATCGTTCAAAGTACTTAACTGTGCTCAAACTTTAAATAACCTCCTTTGCTTCAGTGGGGCAACATGCATGCTGACTTCTAACCACATGCTTAAATGGTTTGCTGGGCCAGGGCCAGAGAGTTCGGCATCTGGCAGGATCAAATATTAAACCTTGTGATATTTTGTATTTCTTCATGATTTCCATGCATAGATCTATTTTATAGTCATGCTGCTATCTCCTGCTAGAAAATCATACAAGTTAAGGCTTTTTGAAGCCTTTTGTTTTGAGACTTTAGAAGGTCGGAGAATTTTTTCTATTGATTTCCTATGTCAACATAATAATTTCTTCCATCACATTGCAATTTCTTACTCTATTTTATATGTTGTTATTGTTAAAACAAAGGGACATGGTGGACTTGATATTTTTTCTTTTGCACTGGTAAAATTTCAGTGAATTAACTGTTTCTAGCTGTACTGGTTTTAAACTGGGTTGAGTTCATATAACACCATCTTGACTGTAGCTGTGGAGGTAATCCACAATCCTGGTGTGGTTGCCCTCAGTTGTTAGACTCCCAATTGCTTCTAGCTGTAGTTCATTATAGAACTCTGATAACACTGTATTAGAATAAAAGCATCTGCAGTCCAAATCAATATAAATAATTTGCTAAAAGAGATCACAGTTTGTAAATGATGGGGAAAAACTTATTTTTCTTATTTTCACAAAAATTTTTATAAATTGTATTAATAAGGAAAAGAAAATTGTGACTATAGAACTGATGAAGGAAAGGGAACTAAGAAAATTAATTTTTTTAATATTTAGTGCAAGTATTCAGCTTCTTTAACAAGTATCACTGAATGACTCTCAAAACCCAAAGAAAAAACTTGATTGGGCTGTGAAAATTATGAATCAAAACTCAGAAGTGGATATGTGCTGATACAGTTCTACAGTTAAAATTTCCCTGTCTTGAAGAGAGTGAAATAAATGAGTAGAGTTTGGAGCAAATAATTTATCCCATCTTAGGCATCTGATGTTTGTTTTCTAGTTTGGGGCATAAATATGCAGATGTTTGAACCCCACCATGTTGGATATACAGCCCTGACTTTCTTCATATTAGTGTCATCAAGAATAACTTTAGAGGAGCCCGTAGAATAATATCTATGTCAAAAGACATGTTTGGGGCTTTTTATTTGTTCATTTCAATTAAGTCATTAAGGGGAAGAGAAGCTGCAGGGAGAATTGCAGTGTATATCACGTATATTAGATGTTTGAAGCCATTAGTGTATGGGTGGGTTGCATGAAACATTTTATATCCAATTTGTGAAGAATGCTCTGTAGTGTCAAGAGCATTCCTGCAGAATGTTTACATTTTAGTGTTTAGAATTGTTTTGCTTACTCATGCTAAATTTTAATAGATTTCATCTGAGGTGCATTAATGTAAAAAGATAACTATTTAAAATTTTTCTAAATTTCTGTCTTTATCTGTATGTCTCAGTTTATAGCTTTGCTGAATTTAAATTTATTATGTAGTCTCTTACAAACCTGCAAACTGTGCAGTAACCTTGCCATGGCTTGTCTTTGAGTGTCCATACAGTTTTTGTAAGAATATTGTACTAATACAATTTTGTAAAAGTAGGATTGTGATGAGTATGTTTGTAAAGACATTTTTTATTCCCCTATAAACTGATATTTATTATCTTTATGCAGATAAATATTGATGCCTTATTATTTCATAGCTGTCAGCAGAACTGTTTTTATGATTTGCAAGGTCTGACTCAGAAAGCGACATCTCCCACACAGTGGTTGATACTGTGTTCTAAAAATTTAAAAACTGTTATTTCTAGGGATGGGAGGAAGGAGCCATGTAAACTCTTTTCCTTGTGATTGGGGAGATGGAATTTTGGGACCCTTGGTTCAGGTGGTGACCCATTTATGTGGTACTGCTTGGCCAAGTTACTTCACTGCTATTTGCCTTAGTTTTGCCACTGGTGAAACAGAAATGATGGTGCTTTACAAAAGTCACAGAGACTTTAGAAACCTTTGTTAGAAATCCACTGGTCTGTGTTTGGGCAAGGCTCTTGTTAATGTCCATTAGGCTCCAGATCAGTCCTTAAAATTGTCAAGTATTTTTATGTTTTTTTCTTTGCCAAGAGCAGCCTGTTCTGCTTCCAAGTGTAAGTAGGTCATGAACCTAAATGGCCAGGACTGAGAGCAAGCCTTGCTCTACCCCGAGCAAGAAGACCTTCTTTGATGGGTTTCTTCCTCCTGGAAGGAGGAGATGAGGGGATGAGGAGAGCACAGAAGGTAAGAGATTTGGCACTTTCCTTGAAACTCGTGGGACTACTGGTGCTGCATCATCTGTAGCTGTGGGACCCCTTGCTTGGTCTAACTAAATTCACGTGAAGCCCCCAGTGACAGGCTGCTTCAATATCATGAGACACTGAGTGTTCATTTTGGGGTGTGCGGGCTTGTCCCTTCATACTCTCTTCCACTGCTGAGGTGGGAGGGCAGTGCAGACATGGCAAGGACTGTACTTCAAAGGCTGCGTGGTCAGGCCCTGCGTGCTGCTTGTGCCTGGTCGTGTCTTACCTGGTCACACATAACTCCTACCCCAGAATAACCACTCAGTAGTCACAGTTATTACATATTATTTTTCCCACCTGTTTTGGATGCAGCCTCTTCTCCAAGAATGCTACATTGTTAATTCTCCTTCAAAACAGTGTGTATTTATGGATTTTACCCCCACTTCTCTCTTGCCAGGCTTCACTTGGCTCTTGGTGAGATCAAGCATATAAACAATCAACATGTTGTCTCTGCCCAGTGTAAGAGCTTTACAGACTGACCTTTTGCAGAGCACTTGCACTGTTTGTGGAGGCAAAGTATAGGTGCCATGGGCACCTCTAGCAGAGCACTTGGTGGGCTCCTCCACTTCTGCTGTCTTGTTCATTTGGGCAGCCTGTGCTTTGCACATCACAGCAGTAATCCTTTCCTCCCTCCTGTGTGACCTTTTCTGAGCTGAACAGCTTGTGATACTCTTTTTTTTTTTCATAAAAATGCTCAAAGAGAAAAATCTTATTTAAGAAAAGTATGAAAGAAAGCGCTTACAAGGAGAATGAGAAAAAAGTGATGTCTGTTTTTCATTTAAACAGTCTCTGGATTTATTTGCATATTTCAGGCTATTTGTTTAATTCAGGCTAATAATTGGAGTACTTTTCTTCATCATTTACAGTTCATCATCAATAGAATTTTAATGTTTGAGAGTATTGGTAGTAAGTGTTTTTCTAATTAAACCATATTGACAAGCTAATAATCCTCATTTAGGATTCTCAACTCGTGCATAATTTCTGTTTTATGGTTGTGTGCTTTGGCTAGCACATGTTAAATTTGCCCTGGAAAGACAATGCTTTGTCTTCAGTTGTATTCATCCTGTTTTATTTAGTACATCTGGAAATCAGACTGAACATTGCTGTTATTTCCCCATCTCCTTCCAGTGTTCTGTTAAAGGACATAGTGTTTTGTAATGCAGTTTCTCCCCCAAGTGTCTATCCCAATCTGTGGTCCATATATATCTTTACATGGATAGGTAATGCATTTCTAGGACTATATAAATACTGTTTTAACATTGCAGAGGTGAAATAATTTATTAGACACTTGACAAAATTTAAATAGTTTAATTTTTTCTGAAAGCTGGAAAGAGAATAGCAATTTTGGTTGCTATTTTCTGAATGTACAGCAGATGGTGCTTAACAAATATGCTTTACAACCGATGTCTGAAAACAGCTAAGCCTGGCAACTTGAATTTTAATGATGCTTCCCAGTCTTTTCAAAGGCGTTTGAATGGAAGGCCCCCAACAGGATTGACTTGGATCAGTGTACACAATGTTCAGAATGTTCGAATGATGGGGATACAACAACAGCCCTTCAAAAAATGTCTCTTGTGTGCTATAAGGAACTATACATTTGGAAAGGGGTTAGGCATTAGCAGGATTATTTCACTCTTGATCACTGCCCTTTTCTTCCAGGCTCATCGTTGTTCACTTAACTAATGGGAAGTATCCAAGCCTCAAGTACTACTTTCCACATGGACAAAAGGATAGGAAGAAAATGGTGTGATGAGACCTAGTCTGATGTCCCTGAACTCTCATTTGCACACCATCAATGAGAGAAGTTACTTTTTCTTCTGAAACCAGTAGATGAGCCTGTGCTGTGGTTCTGGGTAACTCCTTCCTAGTGTGGGTGGGACCTGTCTCAGGACTAAGCAAGAACTTGTGTCACTGTTTCCCCTCTTGGTCTCTTATTAGCAAGATAAGGAAGGTGCTGCAACTCTGAGGTGCTATTTGCATTCTGCAGTGTCAAAACCTCAAGATTTATCTCTAATAAGGCAGCTGTCATTATAAAGAAACACAAACTACCATGAGCCAAGGGAATAATATGAAGAGGGAGCAATGAGTCAGAAAGCTAAAGAGAATTTACTGACATGCTTAGTAAAGTTTTAACTAATCTATATTATTTTTAGGCTTGTTTTTTCCTTCCAAAAGCATAATTTATTTTTAAATGTGCATTTTAAAAATTCTGATTGAAGGGCTCATAATGAACATCTCAGAGAGGGAAATTCCTCCTGCACAAACATTGATAAGGTATGAACAGAAAGAATACAAACATTTGCACCAGTCTTTAGTAGTGATGTATCAACTCCAACTTTCTTGGGTGCCTTCTGAAGCCTGAAGGGTACTTGGCTGCAGACTGTGGGTTGTGGTGACAGCCAGCCAGCCACACAAAACCCATTGGGAAGACATTTCATGCTCACATTATCAGCCGAAAATCTCTAGAGTTACTCTGATTTTCAGATGCCCTGCTTGCCTGCTAAACAGGCGGTCATGCCACTGTGCTGCCTCAATTTCTCTATAGAGTCAAAACTCGATTCCCTACTAGAACTGAGACAACTGGCTATCCATAGGAAAACAATAGTTCTTATGGGCAGCTGTGGGGGATGCAGTCCTTATCCTTGCCTACAGCAGTTTTAAAGGCAAGCCAGCCTTTAAGTCAAGTTAATGCAGCTGGAGGCCAAGTGTTAAGACTCCTTTAAGAGCTCAAGCACATGAGTTGGGTGCTTTTCCAACACATCTGCATAGGGATGCACATGATGACCTGCCAGCTGGACTTGGCTGTAGAAGTCTCACATCTGCAGTAGATTTACTAGGATTCAACCCCACAGTGATTTCAAATACAGACCTGATGAGATTAACTTTGCAAAATACGCAGTGCCATGAGACGTTATGAATCATACCTACTAGTCCATATGGGGAAGAAAAACCATCAGCTTTGCTGTTTATACCAAGTCAGAATCCAGGTTTTAGCACAAAGGTGAGTGGTCCACAAATGACTCAGAACCCCTGAGAACTGAGTGGAAAACCTGCCATCAATTCAGCAAAGAGGCTGAAGATCTACCAGGACCTTACATGTGCAAGCCCTGTGAAGGGGCCCTTGTTCCTTGCTCCAGAGCTGAGGAGGGAATGCGAATGCATCTCTCTGGCATATGACGGCACAATTGTTTATGGGCAGTGGGAAATGATGTGAATTTATCTGAGGTGTTGCCAAAGAGAAATGGCCAAATTCTCTCTGAAACCTTTATAATACCAGACAATTAAAGGAGCCTGTTTCCTGATCCTAAGAACATTTCGAGGAGTAAAGCGATTACAGCTTAGATTGCTGGGAGCCTGTGTGCAACTGAGTGTCTGTTTAAGCACCATCTGCAGCTGTTGGCCCACCTTCTCCTTTTGTTTAGATTTCTATTCTCCACAGGCTGCTGTGAGCAGAGCACAGCGCTGCTGAGGCAATAATCAATACTGCTCTCATTTTAACTGGCTTGCCACTGAGAAAGCCAAGTCTAATATTGAAGTTTCTCAAAACAAACTTGGGCAACAGACTGCATTGTTTAAGTTGCTACTTCTTTACAATTGTAAAGCTGTAGGAAAAAGGTTAATTGATATATTATTCTGTCACAAAATTACAGCATCTACTCCCCTTTCATCAGTCCCATTTTGTAGAGTACTGGGTAAATGCCAAAGCAGACTGTAAAAGAAATCTTTTATGGGCTTCAGTAAGAAACTATGATTTACCCAGTCCTGAAAAGGGTGCGCTCTCAGGCATGGAGTGAGTCAGGTCAATCCAGGTGTGTGTGCACATGTGTGTTGCATGTGTAGGTTCAGTTGGGATGGGGGAAGGCAGAGAACCAGGATCGCTGTGACTGTATGGTATGATCCAGGATGCATTGCCCATTTTAATGGTGAAGGCAGTTTCTCTTTCCTCCTCAAATTAGAATATTCCTTTTTGGTATGGAGAATTACAATGTTTTCCTCCTGTGAGTACTTGAGCCAAAATCCTCCTGGCTACTTCTGTCCTTACCACAGTCAGTAATGTCTTACTGAGAGCTGAACAGAAATGTAGATTTGGCTCTCCACAAACCTCCTTCAAGGGATGGTTAATACTGAAATAACATTAAAAAAACCACTAAGCAAATCCCTGAAGGAGCTAAAAGGAACAAATTTTACTGCTGCATCTACTAGTATCTGATCAGAAATTGTACTCTAAAATTTCATAATTAGGAAATATCAAAGCTGCCATCCAGCTAAAGGGAGGTGTATTCAGCACCACAGTTTCCAAGGGTGGGGGGGGGGGGGGGGTTGGGGAGAAAAATTTAAAATGAAACCAAGCTAGTTTTCAGCATCATTTCTAGTCTAAAACTCGTCCCCTTAGCCAGGGAAGAGTATGTTCAGACACTATGAGAGGGGAAAGTGCTTGGCTGCAGGTGAAATTTAGAAAGGTATAAAAGATGTCCTGTTACTTAGAAAATTGGTCTCTTTAATGCTTGCCTAAATGTAGCTAGATTTCACAAGTTTGTCCTATTTTCTCAGAAGTGGAAATGGTAATGTGGAGTTGGATATAATAAAGATGTTCTCAAGAGCAGAAGGTATTGTGCCATATGATTTAAATACTTAAGAGCTTCTGTTTCTTGTCTTTGGATTTCACTCTACCACTGTGAACTGCACCAAGCAAACAGAAAGAAAGCAACTTACATCAGTGAAGGTAAGTGAGTGTGAAGTCCAGAAAACTTGGAGACATATGATAGAAATAAATTCTTACATCTTACTTTGAACACTGAACTGGCTTCTGCGGTGTCCTGTGAGGCTGTAGGTAGCTGCCATTCAATCTGCACCCAAGTTCAGCTCTCACTGGCACTAGCAGGTATGCCATGTAAATTTCATACAGAGAAAAGAGAAAAGCAGTTACACATCTTTGTTTAATTTCACTTGGATCAACAGAAATCCCTGTCCCAAGGCACAGAGTGGAGTGATTAAGGTCTGAGCAGGACATCTGCGGTGGGTCCTTTCAAACTGGCAGCAAGGAAAGGGACTGGGGCTCTGGCTTCATTGTGGTTGTGTGTGACAGGAATCTGAAAGTGAGTGAACAACAAGCAAAGGCAATCTGAGAGCAAGACTGAGGAGAAATGTTGACTGAATTGTGCTTAAAATAACTGCTTTCTTCTGTCTGTGTTTCATAAACAGCAGCACAGAATCAAAACCAGCAACTTCTTACTCCAGCCAGAAAAACATGTGCTACACAAGCAATTTCTAAGAAGATTCCTGTTGTGGCTAAGTGCTTATGGACCAGTGCTCACAAAAGCAGGTGTTTAGACTAGATGTTTAGTAGCCTAAGTTCACCTAATGTGTTTCTTGCACAGCTCCAGTGACATACTAGAAACTCTAGCAGCCTGTATCAGCTGATAGGCATCCTTTGGCTCCTTTCATTATTAACCAGCAAACCATCTAGGGCCCTCTCTACATCTCATAAATTCACCTGACCTGTCAAAACAGTGGTCTTCTCCCCATTGCATAGGCATACATTATGACCAGGAATCATTAGAAGAACAATAGATTGAGGGCTCTGATGTTTCACGTGTCTCCTAGAACCCTCCCAAGAACAGGGCTTCCTTTCACAAGGAAAGGAAAGCTTATTCTTTTTTTTTCTTGGTGTGGTCTCTCATCAGCTCCCGTACTCACTGATCGCTGTGACTGTTTGGGGTTTAGTGTCTGTGATTCAGTGTCACAGGAGGAAGATGGAAGAGGAGCTCACTCAGATCAATGCTATGTAGTGTCTGCTGAGTGAGACATGACAGCTTTGTGTCAGTACTCTCTGGAAAGACCCTGAACAAACTCGTCTGGACCCTTCCTTTGTGGTTATCTATAAGCAGGGAAACGAACAGAATAGAAACAGATGTCTTTAAGATTACTTTCCAAAAGGAAAAGCCTTCAGTTTTTAGAAAAGTCAGAGTTATTAGTCAAATAATCTATTTGCATAAATCAGTAGTATTGAGTCCTCCTGACATTTCCTGGCGTAAGAAGCTGCATTCCATTTGGAAGGAAAACAGATACAAATCTATCTTTAAAGCAGCCCAAACAACCAAGCTGGATCTCAACACTGGTCTGATGAGAACTTAATTGAAAAATCCGTCTTGTGCTGCTGTGGGACTGACTCCATAGAGGCTCTATAGGCAGCTCTGAATCAGAATCAGGAAGTTTAGGTCCTGTTCCAAAGCTACTCTCTTTACATGTCCCTGTTGCTATACCACACATGTGCAAAGTGCAAACCTCAGATTGTTCTTAAACTTGAGCGCTTTACTAAAAAGGTTAACCTAGTAACGGTATAAATATATTTACTATTCTATATCAAACTCATTCATTCTTGTGTTAAGGTACTTCCCAGCAGCCACACTCGCCTATTTTAACTCCTGAGCCTCTTCCAGATAGTCCAGAAAGTCTAGGAACCTCAGTGAAAAAGGGGACATAAGCTTTTCAAAATTGAGCGTAATTCCCTGAGAAGAGATTCATGAAATTTATTACAAGCAATGTCTAAAATCTAGGACAATGCCAAATGTCCATCTCCATAGAGGAATGAAAAATGTTATTAGAGTGATATGAAATATTGACTACAAACACCTTGTGAATGTATTTCCTCCGGTAATTGTATGGGCAAGCTTAACTGAAGCTCTACACAGCAGCTACATTTTTTTGCTGGGAATTTGTAACCGTGTTCTATTGATAAATTACCTATACTAAGAGGAAATAAACCAATTTGCGGTTGAAACATAAGCCACTGATTGTGCGTTACTAAAAAGCTATATACATTGTTTATAGCATTTAAAATAAAAATTAATTTTTTTTTTGTTATTTTGAAGACAAGTAGCTTTGTAAATTACTCTTTGCAAATTGTTTTCATCAGCTGTAAACGAGAATTTCATAGCCATGCATTTGATTGTATAGAAAATTTGATTAGAATAGGGTTAAAATGCATTTCTAGAACACAGTTCCTCCATGAAGTTGGTTTTATGGTTTCCTTTACTCACTGCATAGAATAAAAAATAGAAATAAAATTTTAGATGGGTAATTTTGAAGATTTTATCTATGCAAACTGCCTTTATTAGATGTAAAGTATCAAAAGTTTTGCTCTGAATAATAAAAAACAATTTAAGTTGTTCATAAACCAATTAGTTCTCAGCAACTGGTGACAGTCAAGGGGGGAAATTTATATTAACTACTAACAGATTTAGGTTTAACTCTTGTAGGTTTTTTTTGGTGAATGCGTTAATTCACACGAGATGAATACATGAAGAGATTTTGCTTTGAAGACAGTAAGCTGAGGTAATCTATTTTGAAGTCTCTATCTTCAGCTGCACATCAAGTGTGTAAGTGTTTTTCTTTGAGGACTGCCGGGCCTGGATGGCCACATTTCAAGGAGCAGCAGCTCCCAGCCTGGTTTCACTTCAGGGATCCTTTCAGCAGATGAAGGGATGCTACAGGCAGCACAGCAAGTCAGAAAGCCTCTGAAGGTAGGAGCTGTCAGCAGAGCTGCCTGAGCGGGTGCGTGAGTCAGATGTGGTGTGCACACTGCCCTCTGTTAGATGCAACCAGCGGCGATGTCCAGCCGCACGTCCAGAAACATCCACCCACAGGAACAACAGGGCCATGTATTGCCGGTGGCTTCACACAAAGCAGTTTGTGTTTCCACTCTCTCTTCACACAGAACTGCTTCTCCCTGCTGTGACAAGGCTTCCCTTTTTTCTCCCCACCTGCCCTCAGAGTTAAAATTCATCTTCTCTCTTGATTATTGCCATCTGTTTTGCTGTGATCTCCATCAGGGTGTGCAAAATAATTACCAGGCTCATTTTCTGCTGGTCTGAAAGTACAAGTGGTTTCTCCCAGCATGCTGAGGATTCCTCTGTCCTGCGGAGTTCAACTGCTTTTATTTGAAGGTCCTGGCAAGAAATTAATGAAGTCTTATTTACTCAAGTTTTCAGCTGGAGTGAAGATTTAAAAAATTGTAATCATGCTGAATAAAACTCAGTCTTCTCTCTAAAGATTTTTTCTCTTTTATTTCCCTATTTATTCACAGGCCTCTTGGTCAACTTTTCCATCTGTCTCTGTGGGTTTCTGCTGCTGGTAATGTTTGAAATTTGGAGCTTGAGTGGATGCCTCAGAGGGAAGAGGACTGAGCCTCTTTCTAGAGAATTTCATTGCAATTTTAGTTTGGAGTGTTTTGACCAACAGTTGTAGAACTGCCAGCTACAGCACATGCTACTTTTCTTTCAGCTCAGGGCCAGTGTGAATATGTATCATGAGGTTCTCCTCCTTAAGGAGGAAAAGAAAAGATTGTGGGATACAGAAGGACAAGTTTTGCGTAAGTGCTTCTGTAAAGGCGAAGGGATGTTACAGCCTTTCAGTGTGACTCATTTTACTGGTCAAAAGCCTCCAGCAGGATGGACTGCTACAAACAGCAAAATGTCTGAAGTAAGAGGAAAAAATGACTTCAAGAATGAAATCGTTTACCTTTGCAAACAGAACATTTCTTGTAAACTGTCCTCGTTTAATATAAAGTTGTTGGAATGTGTGCAGTTGGTGTGTACATATGTAGCATGTAGGAGCACATAACAAGGGTTCCATTAAAATACTACAGCACCTAAATATTAAACCATTCACAGTTACAATACAAGAAATCCACAGTCTGAAATTACACTTTATTTGCAATCAGCAAAGAAGGACCCAGTATGGCCTATTTAACTTGATGCAGAATAAATTTTAATTTTGGATTAATCTCTCTGGGAATAGGTTTTTTAATTCTCTCTAGCATCTGTGATTTGCATTAATATATGCAAAGCATTGTAACAGCATACTCTATCCAAAAGCAGTTCTCTTCAAAATTAAATGCTCCATTTTGAGAAAAGGAATTATCTTTTGTTTTAATAAAAATCTCTAAACCTTTTTTTTTTAAAACCCACAGTAATCTAGATTTTACAGCAAAATGCACAAAGCGTCTAGGAATACCAATTTTAAAAGGTTCCATTTTTCCTGTTACTAAATGAGATAATTCCTTCACAAAGTGTGCATATATTCTCGTTGCACTGGAGTGTTATTGAGAGTATCTATATGAGTGTGTGTCTGTACGTATACATATGTGTTTTCTACTTATTCTGTGTAAGTGCCAGATCATGTTATTCTTTCCTTTAGTAAATCTGATTTTCAATCCTGAGTTTGCTTCTCAGACTATTTAGGACAATTTCCTGCTGATTTCACTGAGAGTTTTGCTCAGTTGCATCTGAAAGCAAGTTGCAGCCAGATGAGAGTTGGTCTCTTCTCCCAAGTAACAAATGATAGGACAAGAAGAAATGGCTTCAAGTTGCACTGGAGGAGGTTTAAATTGGATAACAGGAAGAATTTCATCACTGAAAGGGTGTTCAGGCATTAGAACAGGCTGCACAGGGAAGTGGTGGAATCGCCATCCTTGAAATATTTCAAAAAACCCCCATGTGAATGTGGCACCTGGGGACGTGGTTTGATGGTAACAGGGCAGTGCTACATTAATGGTTGGACTCAATGATCTTGGAGGTCTTTTCCAAACTTAACGGTTCTGTGATTCCATAATTGTTTCACATTTCCTGATATCCAGAAATGTTTTTGTCCCATTTGTATGGAAACACTACAGGTTCATTTTTTTTTAAGATTTCAGCGTATGGTCAGCTTGTATCCTGCTGTGGGTTTCTGGATTATGAAGAAGAATTACAAAAAAAAAATTCAAAAACCTTGTGGGGACGTGCCCTGCTTTTCTTTTTTCATTTTAAGTATTTTTTTCGGATTTGAATCTCTTAACTAGATAGATGTCCTTAAAAGGTCAGAAGAACAGCCACTTGGAAAGGTAAAATGCTCTATTTAAGGCTGTATCACTTCTTTACATCTTTTTGATTGTTTAGTTTGTTTTCTGTGACTGAAGAATTCAGAGTCATCTTAACATTTCCCCCACTAATCTTCACGAAAGAGCCCCACGGCCTGTAATTAATGAGAAATGCTATAAATGTAACCACTTTACTCATGAAACAGTTCTATTTTTACTTGATTCTTGACATTCAGATTTGTTAGCATGCTGACGTGTGTTTTATAACATTTCTTGTTTTACAGGTAACACAGCATCTCAACTGTGCAGGCTAAATGGCAAATACCTTTTCATAGGTTGGATAAACGTAGCTTAGAAAAACGATTCTCCGTGGTCTATCATGTTTTCTTTGTTATCAGGTTACTGGGACTTTTTTAGTCAACTTTGACTGTAAGTCTAAATGCATCCTTCTTCTGGTGTCGCAGCTGCTGGAAATCTGTGACAGAAATCAGAATAATTCTCCCCAGTTTTGGACATGGGCACAGCAGTGCCTTCCTCTTGCGGGTGAGAGGGGCATAAGGCCCTGTAGCCTCTGGACACAGAGAAGCACAACAGAACTTAAAATCCAGTTTTCAAATCGTGTGGTTTTCTTGGTCCTAGTTGTCAGTGCAGATGCTTTCATAACAGAATTTGAGAAATGCAAATACAGAAATATAACAGTTTTGGTGTCTTTCAGCATCAAATTGTAATTCTTAAAACTGAAAAATATCTAGGTATTATGGTCATGGTCTGATGTCT
Source organism: Platysteira castanea (assembly GCA_013397175.1). Classification (NCBI taxonomy): domain Eukaryota; kingdom Metazoa; phylum Chordata; class Aves; order Passeriformes; genus Platysteira; species Platysteira castanea. The sequence goes on along the minus strand of VYXC01004103.1, from coordinate 1,405,508 downwards.
GTTGGCTAATGAAGGATAAATGCTTAATTAGAACAATGAAAGAGTGAAAGAATCTGGATTAGATTTTAGAAATCATTCACATTCAAAATTCCTCATTCCAGTGATTTTTTCCTTCTGTTTACTTACTCTGTTTCTCTTGTAAAGGTTTTACACTCCTGTTGTGCCCCTTTGCCCACAGACCATTTAAAATTTAAAAAACATACAGCAGTTTTCTGCAGCAGTTGATGGTAGATCTTCCCTTCCTCTTGTAGGTCTATTTGCTGTGTAGGCTCATCAGGTTTCTAAAGCAAAGTTTTTTGATTTCATATTTTAATTTTGGTGTCCTGTCATTTTACATAATGAGATAAACTGTGCTGTTTCTTCCCTTACAGATAACTGGAAGAGGAGATTGCATTTGTATTTGAAATGTTGTCTGAGACAGCCACATTAGCAACTCACCTGGAATAAGGATAATATTTATAATTGGAGTATTATTGCCATATCATATTTAGAAAAAGGAAGTGTGAGGGAAGTTCCAGTACCAGTGCCTTCCTAGGGGCTTATTTGTGGTGGGTCTATCACAATAATATAAAATACAGAGTCCTAGAAGGTGAGGAGATGGGTGCAAGGTACACAAAAAAAAGGGACTAGTAGCAGCCCAGAGAAAACAAGATTTCCTGATCAGTATATTTAGAGATATCTTTTTCCCAAAAAAATTTTGAAAGGGATCACACAAACATCTATGCTTCTTAAACATGCTGCTTCAGTCTTAAGTAGCTTCCCTATGATGAGATAATGGTGTGCTGGCTCTGAAATGTAGAACATGAATATGCTCTTGATACAGCTATTTTTATAAAGTAGCACATAATTTTTTCCTAGTCTAAAAGCATGTATTAAACCCTTCAAACCTGAACATCTTTTAAGATGACATTTTAAACCATTTAATCAGCTGGGAAGTTGTTTTCAACAGAACTTATGGTTTAAAACACAGGAACAATGCCATGTATTCATAAATAGCTTGCTGTCTTTGCTTAATCTGGTAGTGATTTACATGAAGAAGGTTTCTCTCTGTTCATGTTGTGCACTTCTAATTCTTTTTCTATTAGAGGAGGAAAAAGAAGATAAATTTTGACTCACAAAGTATATAAAATGATCACACAAATCAATACTGTGCTTCCAATTAATATTTCTAATTTTGCATCACTTTTCTCATCATTTGCTCTTAATGAAAAAGCAAGGATTTCAACAAGAGTTTTGATATTTATTTTGGTCATTCAAATCAGCCAGAATTTCATGCAGGGACAGTCAATCTGGTAAAATTTGCCTGCTACTCCTCAGGGTGTAGGGGCTGAGATTCCCTAAAACATATCCCCCCTTCAGATTTTGGCAGTGGGGATCTTCTAATATTTTCCATCCTTCTCTCTGATTTCTCTGTTCGGCCAGTGGAATAGAAAATAAACCAAAAAGGCGAGGCAAGGCACGTGCTCCCTCTGGCCCAGGCGCCGGTGCCTGGGAGGGACAGAAGCAGGGACAAGAGTGTGTGTGTGCGTGTGAGGATGCTGAGTACTGATGGATTTGTGAAGGGCTGTGCAGGGATGCAGGATGCACATCCAAACGAAACGGGTGTCTTTGAATTCTGCTTTTTCAGAACCAGGTCTCTTCTGTATCTGGCTTGCTCCTACCAGTTCCGTGAAAAGTGTAGTGCTGGTTGTTGCCGGCCCCTTGCAGCTTCTAAGGAAACAAAAAGTCCTGAAATACTCAGTAGCACCCTGTTTTCTGGCAGCTGCAATTCTGATGTTTAATTTCAGAGAAACTTTATAGATAATAAACTATTTTCTTCTGAAGTCAGCAGGGAATGTTTGCTTCGTTCAGGACACCCACTAGAGGGAGTACTGATAATGTTTTAACGTTGAAGACATTTAAATTGTATTAGTAGCATTCATGTAAATCTGGGGCAGTAAGTAAAGATTTGGGTTCCTGCCTCTCTTGCAAGCCCTATTATGCACTAAATCAGGAGTCAGAGGGTTTCTCAGTGCTCTGGAAACACTCTGGATGAAATAGTTTTGAAGCAAGGCTGATGTTTCCTTTCTAACTCACATAACTGCATTGTTGAAAGACTGCACTGAAGAGCATTTTCAATGACAAAATGAGCTTTAATTGCCATCAGGAGTGACTTAGGGATGGAGTGTAAAGGCTTTTTTCTTCATGGGTAAGATTTTTATGTCAAAGTGTTGCCCTTCTGATCTCCAGAAGCAATTTTTTTAAGCTGAACTTAGAATTTAAAGTTACGTTGGCAGTTAGATGTTTGGGTTTTTGCTCTCGAGGTTGGAAATAATTTCTAGTTGAAAGAAAGAAAATAGATTAAATCTTTATTTTTTTTTCTTTTGAACTGATTTTTTTTTTTTAGGCAAACAGCTTAGTATTATTATGCCATGGATGAAAAAGTAAGGCAGCTTCTGAACAGTGTCTAGACTGCTGAGGGGACTTAGGGACTGCAGTGCCAGAGTATTTATGTTTGCTATGTGTGCATCCAGCCCCCAGTGGTAAAGCTGACAATCCAGTGTGGGATATGGACACTCTGCATACAGATAGGGGAAGAAGTGATGCATTCAAACAGGAGCTGTAAAAATTTGGGCAGTGAGTAGGAACCAGTTAGCACAGGTTGTCATCTGCTCAGTGCTGGTGGGAATCACATGAGTAGCTGCCACAATAATTCTTTTTTTCACTTGGTCGAAAACCTTTTACATCTTTGGGAAGAGTTACTTATGTGAATCAATTTTTATTTCACTCCCACACTTCTTTCCCATCTGTCCATCCTCTGGAAGTTGTGTGAAATGTGACTTACATACCCACAGCTATAATGCCTATTTGAGTGTTTCCTCTTTCTTTTTCTCTTCTTTTATAATCCCAACCTTATGAAATACAATTTTCTTAGTATAATGCTGAGCCTGTGTGATAGCAATAGATTATTTCACAAGACAGACTTCTGTAATTTTTTTTGACACTTTTCTACAGCTAGCAGACAGCAGGGAACAGTGTAAGCAGTGATTTACTACTATGGAACTATCCCTTTAACCTGTTTGATCTCCCTTCCCCTCTTCCCAGGTTCTCTTCCTCTCTTAGGATTTCTGTCTCTGGCGTTGTGCAGCCAGCGAGAGGGGGATGTGGTGCTACTTGTGCCGTGCTCAGCCTGGCAGACAAGATGGGCATTCAGTCACAGCTGGAGGGGGGCCCCAAGCACCTTACCACACACTGGGTTCAGAACAATCCCAACCCCCTGAAATCTGAAGACTGCAGTCAGGAAACTAGAAGTAAACGTGACACAGATTTTCACAGGCAGTGAAAGATGGAAAATAATAAAGTGCTTGTCCTGAAATTTTTTATATTTAAATTAATAAAATATTTTATTCTGAGATACGGAACAACTTATACATAGTTACTGGTCAATTTTTGACCCTATATCAAAAGTTACCTGTATGGAATTCTGTAGTTAACAGCAATAAGTATTTCTTCATGCCAAGGAGCTTCACCTTCCTTGTGTAAGATGGGAGTAGCATCTTCTTGCTTTTGACTCTTGTTTCTTTGCTGTTTAGAATTTTAGTCTCTTGAGCTTCTGTCTGCCACCTTTGAACACGGACCAGTCAACAGATCTGCACAACATGGCAGAACCAAGTAAAAGCCGAGGTGGGCAGGGACCTCTGGAGATTCTACAGTTCAAACTTCTGTTGAAAGCAGGGCCATAAATTGAGTTATGCAAGTTCCTGTCAAATCTTGCCACTTCCAGCAAGGGAGATCCTATAGGACAAACCATTCTAATGTGGTTTCTTTCACGTTTCACATTTTTTTCCTTATCGTATGGCTTCTTCTAAAGTGATTTGCATCCACTGCTTATTTTTTGTCCCTATGCATCCTTGTGGAAGGAATTTCTGTCTCTCCTTTGTAATTACATTTTAGGTATTGGGAAAAATGTGATTAGATTCACTCAAGACTTCTCTAGGTTGAACATGCCCAGTTCCTTCAATTTTATTTCATCTGTCAAGTTCCACTACCCTCTCATGATACTGTTGGCCCTTCCCTCACCAACTTTTTAGTGCCTCCCTTGAAGTGAGGAGTCCAAACCTTGACCTACTGTTACAGATGTGCCCTAACAAGTGCCAAATGGACTGGAACAATCGCAGCCTTCAGTTAGCTCTCTTTCCTCTTGTCGAGGCAATCTGTGACAAGGTTTGCTTTCACTGCTGCGAGGGCACCCTGCTGGAACACATCCAGGTTGCCATCCACCAGGACCGCCCAAGATGGGCCAGGCATCCCTTCAGCTACTGTGTGGGATTGCTGCATCCCAGGTGCAGCATTTAGCACTTATCTTTGTTAAACTTCATGCAGGCTGTGTTAGCCTGCTCTGTTTCAGACTGTCAGGTTGTCTCTATGGGGTGGCTCTTTCCTCCATCAGATCTGCCTCCCCTCCCAGTGTGGTGTCATTTGTGCACTTTGTGATAGATGAACATGCACCCTGCAGGAGGGTCTCAGGGATGCTCACACGTAAGGGTTCAGTTGTCTGAACCCTGGACAGGCAATACCCAGTTAGGTCAGAGCTGTATCATATGGTACTCAAGTGTGAGTTTAATGCTCAACTTCCCTGAGAACTGGGAGAAGGAAGAGAGCATTTTGATAAAAGCATAAATAGCCAAATAGGTTTTTATTTTAAAATCTGACATAAAGTGACTCAGTTTTACAAAACCAAAATACTACTTGATAGTACTGTCTTGGAGAATAAACTATATTAGTATAGCTTTCAGAAAAACTAATAATGTGTGCCATTTTTCAGATGCCTTTGTAAATGTACATCAGTCTGCTGTCAAAGACTTCTAATCATAAAAGGAGAGAACATGATAGATGGGGAAAGCAGCACTTGGGCAAGTTATAATTTGAAGACACAAAAAAAGAGTCACTGATGAGAATAGATTTTGTGCCCAGAATAGACCAAATAAGTGAAAACTGAATTTAAAAAAAAAAGGATCCCATAACCAAGCATATGTTTTTGCAACTAAAACTAAATCTTTTCACAAAAAGTGAAGCATTCTAGAGTTAATAGCATAATAGGAATAATAGCACTAAAGGTGTTAGTTTTCACATCCATCTAGAAGAAAACAAGAGAAAATGAGTCTATATATTCAAGCTGGCTTGTGTCACTAATTGTTTCCTTATTGTAAATTCAATCTGATCTGAAAGAACTGTAATGTTTCTGTAAAGTCAGGTCTGCATTTTGTCAGAATTGCTGTAGCTGTTGTTGGAATCCTTGAAGTATATCTGGTGTGTCCTCATTAGAGCTGAGTGTCCAGCTGAATGGCTGGAACCTGTACCAAACCCACAGGCTCCAGTTAATGCACGGAATCCTGAGATATTTACTGTTTAAACTGCAGATAGGTAGCCTGGCTAGTCTCTTTTCTGTTTTTTCTTTTTTTTGTTTGTTTTGTTTTTAACTCTGGATGATGTGTGTGGACAGCAAGCAGGCTGTTGTATTGCCAGATGGCATCTGACTGCCTACTTTCTCATCACTACAAGAAGACTGTAACTTTGTTAGCCAAAAGAAACAGGTTAAAAAGAAAGAGAATTATTATGTATTTGGAGGGATAAAACAAGGTTAAATGCAACATGGCCATGTCATAATTATTGAACTAATGGTGCGATAAAATCTCTCTGAGAAATCTTCAGAGTGGGAGAAGAGGGAGTTTCTAGTACATCAAAAGTTTAATATGGAATGAGAAACACTAATACATAGTAATTGTTCTGCAGCCATCTGTGCATAAGCTATATTTTTAAGCATGAATTTATTTGCTGTGGGACTAGTCATGCACAAAAACACTCCCTCTCATCTATTTTCAGAACAAAACCATGAGACTTATCAAACGTTTAACACTGATGCTTTGTGGTTAAACTAAAAATTCCTCCTGTTGTTGCTTTCTTCTTCCCCAGCAGATTCCATTGCTGTTTTCCCCTTCTGCTTACGGATGAATGTTATAAAGGTTTTTGGTTGCTTTAAGGGACTTGCTGTTCTTACAATAATTGTTAATCATGGTCTCCTTGAAGTTTTGAATGCCTTTGGATAAAAGTGGGTTTGAAGCTGGTTTGAGATTAAAAACTCCTGCTAAAAGTAATAATTTTGATAAAGAAAAATCGTAGTGTGAATTATTGTTATTAGTGATTGCTCAAACAATCCAGCAGCTTGCAAATTTTTTTCCATTCATCCTCACAGGCAAACAAGTGACTGCTCTTTTTTCTGCCCCAGATTTCTCTGCAGCTCCTCAGAATCCTTCTCTCAATGGGCTGGATCACAGTAAAGACTTCCCAAAGGCTTTCTTCCAGGGAAGCCTTCTGCCCAGCCAGGGGACCTACGTGGCACAGACACACTGTGGCATCTCTGCTTGGAAATGTGTTAACATGTTCATCTTTATTGCAAAAATATGTTCTCCGTTACACTGCATTTTATTTTTAGAGGAACATAGGGGCCTGTTTCTCACCTTATATGAGCTAACAAGTTTAAAATATACCTTTAAGGCCACTGATATCTATCTGTTATGCCACAAAACTGGAGTTTTGCTTTATAGAACACAACAGTAAAATTCTTCTAAATACTAAATGACATGTATCAGCTATTTTAATTTAAGAGTAGGTCATTTTTAAGGCATATTCTTAAGTTAAGGCTTAGTAAAATACTCCATAGGCAGTAGTGAAAGGCATAAGCTGATGTGTATGTTGATGAGATGGGTGGTAAATATATCTTAGCTACGTGCTGGATCTTTATCTCCCTTTGTCTAAAAGAGAACTTTAAGTAATGGTAACAAGGTGTCAAAAAAAGATTTTTTCCAGAGAAGTACTAAAAATATCTACAGATCTGTCAAACTGCCATTGCCTTTCATATTGAAAGAAGAAATCTCTAAGACAGAAGGGTATGAACAGGTATGCTGAAGGAGCACTTCTCCCAGCGCTGTTTTTCAAGCAGCTTTCCTTGTTTCTTGTAGAGGAAGAGGGTGATGGCAGGGTTGTCTGTGCTGGGTTCATAAGCCTTGTACAATACTGCAGCTCCCACAGATGAATGACATGATCTGAGCATCACTGAGAACAGTGGAGAGAAAAAGGATATTGAGAGAAAAAGTACTGTCTCATCTCTCAGCCCTAGTACGAAGAAAATGTTTATGCAGAAGAATGGATTAACATCCAAGGCAGCTTTAATGATCATGCTCAATCTGGAATCTAATGAACATTCTCAAACTCCCAATTTCAAAAGGTGGAGTGATTGTGATGTCATTTGCAATTCTGAATTTTTTTCTTTACTTATGTGTATGTCCTACCAATGAGATGACAACGAGGTGTCCTACAGTCTTTCTTATCCGCCTGATCCTCTTGCAGCAAGCAATAATACACAACACAAGGTAGACACGCACTTTTGCTCTGTGCTTACTGGCTCTGGCTCAGTTCCTGCTGCTTCATAGAATCCTAACCAGAATAAAGGCAGTGCCTTATAAACAGGACATATATCTGACCTAGAGGTCTAGAGGTTTGTTGATTTTTTTATTTCTTTTGGGGAGAGTAATAGGCTGGCAAAGCTCCTGAAAGGCAGTATAAACAACCATACTGAAAGGAAAAACTCCCCGACATCTTTTAAGTGTACAAATAGGATTTTAACACAGGATGTTGCAGGCCACGTTATTCACAAGTTGATGTGTCTGTACACCCTCAAAAGCTGAACAAGAGCACAGGTTTATCAAATGCAGAGTTTGTCATGTTCATCTTAAGGGGTTTTGGTAGTTACTCTTGATGCATGTGAGTGTTAATTAGAGGATAGCTGATACCACAGTTCTCGCTCGAGGTTTCTATGAGCTAGTGATATAAACTCGTGTGCAAATAGAAGTGGAAGCAGACTGTCTGGCTTTCTGCACTGCACTTGGAAACGGGTTTGTCCAAGGCACCAGGGGTCTGGCTCACAATCACCCCTTGAGAGGACAATTAGCACTGATGGCATAAGAAAATGCAGTGGAGTTGTGCTGCACCACACTGCCCCCAGCCCATTCAAACATTTAGTTTATGATGGATAACTTGGCTGCAACACCAAATCCTGTTACCTAGGAGGAGTACACAGGGCTAGGTCAGTTTATGGCAGATATGGAGGGTGTGTATTTTATTGTTCTTAGGGCTTCCCTGGCTCATCACAGGAGTAGGGACAGCTGAATCCTACAAGGTTGTTAATGAGCTCAGACTAAGAGGGGATGGAGAATAAAGACTTTTGATTTGTGTAGTTTTAAATGTTAGGTGTAGAGGAATTCTGGAGTCTGTCCAGAGGACTAAGTGGCTTTCCAGAGACTTAATAGACTACCTACCGTTAAACTGGGGTATTGCCATCTACTGATTGGAAACATAGAAATCTTGTCTGTGTTCACTGAAGTCATCCATTATTGTCATCTTCCCATAACAGTGCCTTGAATAAATGAAATCACTATTAAAGGATGGGCAAAGAAGGTTACAGTACTACATGTCCTGTTTTTTGTTAGACACCTTTGAGGTGGGAAAGATGTTAACAGGTAGATCAGGGGATGATTTATTTTAATATCGACCTTTGGCAATTAAAGGAGTGACATGCCTCCTTTCATAGAAAGTGAAGACATGCCCCAGACTTACTCTCCTCTCCCCTGTGATGTTGGGGTTCCCATAAGATATCTGTTAAATATCATGTGGAAGAGCTGCTGTGTTCTGCTGAATGGGAAAACAGCTGTTTGTTCCCTATGTAGAAAATTGGATGAGATTCAGGGAGATCTGCTGGGTATGGAAGAAAAGTTTTCAGTGTGAGAACTATCTGCTATCCAAGGGCTTTATAGCTCTTAACATCTGAGATTTCCATTAGGAAGGTTTGATAATATTGTGATGGGAATTTTAAAGACATTTACAGGTTGGATGGCCCCCTTCACCACTTGAATAGTTAGCTCAACGTAGCTATCAAACCATAGGAGAACCTCTCTCCAGAGCAGAGTATCGATTTCCTGTCAGCTTAGTTGATTCCTTATCAACAAAACAAATTTGGAAACCTGCTCTAAGGGGAGGGGCTGAAATTTGATCTCCATTATCAAATCTTACTGGAAAAAATAAAACAAAGTAAAGTCTATTTTATAAAACATTGACAAAATGCCCATAGAACACTTTTTACCCTGTATTTAAAGGCATCACGAATGAGAATTTTGGATGCATAAGTTAATTGAAAGAGACCTGTGGTGTAAGCTGTGGCAGAGTCTGTACTAATACTTCTAGAACTGCTGGCCGTCTCTCATAAGCTGGAAGCTGCAGATTAATTTCATAATCAGACACTGATTACACAGGAAGGAGGATGGTTGCCGGTGCGTAGTGCCAGGGATTAGTCCTGGGCACTGTAGATGGACTGTGGTACTGTAAATTCATGGGAAGGTCTTTGACAACTTGTAAGTGGCAAGTAGAGCTCTCCCAAACAGTTCCTGAGCAGGGGCCACTCTCAATAGACAGTTTAGAGGGGGCTGTCTTGCTTTTAAGGGTGGGAGAGATCAGGAGTATAAATGCAGGTGCTCCTTTGCACATTTGGTCTAATAATATTTTAAAACCAGCTTGTCTAATGATATTTTAAAACTTCCTGCCAGTTTTCCTTGTGCAACACCACAGGCTTCACTGGACTTTGCAGATCTCGTGGGAAGAGACAAGTGGCTCTTCTGATAAGATGTTGGAGCCAACTGTATGTTCACTTTTATCTTGGGTAATATTAGTACTAATACTAAAACTAAATACCTACTAATACTACTACTGGTGCTGCTGCTGCTGCTACTATTATTATTATTAAGAATTATGAATAAACCATAATGCAAATTTCCATTACAATTCATCCATTTTTCCTTTTACGCATAAGAAATGCTTCAAGAAATGCTATTTCTAACCACAAAACAGACTATGTTCATTTGCTCGTTTCTTTGTTCTGACATTACACCTGCACTGCACTCTTTAAGGAATTACTTCCTCTTCTCACGCAGCTTATTGAAATGCTGCCTTGTGGCACAAAATACTGCAGTAGTTGGGTAAAAAAAAGATTTCTTATCAGGAAATAGTTTTGCTACCACTGGTTTGCTTGTTGTCCCATACGCTGACAGCTGGTTTCACAGGGTTAAGCAGTAACATTTTTCTGCATGAACAAATGTTGAATTTTTTATTTGTAACAGAGATTGTGAATGTGATTTGAAACACAAAAATCCTGAAGTAAAGACTTTGACTACTTTCGCCCTTGATCTTTCTCAGTGGTTTTTTTATGATTTTGGTGTCAAGGCTGCATTCAGTGCTTCTGCAGACAAGAGATGTCAGTGATGTGCCCTTCCTGTATGCTTCTGAATCATTGTAGTATATGCTTCTTTTTTTTTTCCTGGTTTTTAGTCAGCAGGTAAAAGATTGATTGAAATAGGAAATCTAAGTGTTCTGAAACACTGATCAGTGTAAGTATCTCTTGGTTCTCTAGCTGTTAAAAATTGTGTGTTTTGTTAAACTTTCAGCAGCCAAACTCTCTGTAATGTACCAACTGTTCATATCCAGAAATCAATATAGTAGATGGCACATACAGGAAACTCTGCTTGGATTTCCTTTTGACTTATCAGTGAATTCTTCATTCTTCCAGCCATTTCCTTACCCTTCTAGCAATCTTTTTGTTTGTTTGTTTGTTTCATCTTTTTCTGGTATTTGTGAGTATTAAATGGATTGTAGAATCCCCTCATGATGAAGAAATCCTACAGATTATTATTAATCGGCAGTTAAGGAGATGATAACTTCTAATCTGTCTGTCTAGACCGTACACCTGATTGATGAACCTTGGAACAATGTATGGTGTAATGTTTTTTTTCCTAGTTTCTATGTCTCTTCACTTTTGTGCAACCTGAAAGAAAGAAATAACTAAAATATCCAGACAAAAAGAATATGTATGTTGAATGCATATTTTCAGATGGGAAAATACTGCTAATCTGACTTTTATAGAAGGAGAATTTTTACCTACAGCTCTCCTTATTGTGAGAGCTTATGATAAAATTCCTATTCCTGGCTTTTTCTCACATCCATAATCTTCTGCCATCACAAAAAAGTGCATATTCTTCTGTTGGTTAGAAATGGGATGCCTGTCATACCTATGGTGTAATATGCTAAGGGTATAACCCGTGGTACTGAAAGGGTTCCATGCCAAAGGTGCTGGGTGGGGTCATTTTCCTGTGTGTCCACAAATACATGAAGCAATTTAGCATAGATGGAATAAGCAGCTGCCTCAGAGCATCTCCTGGGCTGTGGGAGCAGCAAGCCCAGCAGCATCTGCCTTACACAGAAGTAGTATCCTTCAATCACCTACTTGAGTGTTTTAAATTACTGTCTATGAAGTGGGTGATCAGCGCACATAAACGTACAGTCTGAGGAGAAAAACTGTAACTATAATTATTGCTTTCATAGATCTGTAATTTTTGTAATTGGATATTTAATCAGAAATCTAAGAAACCCCAAACTGTAGAAAGTCTGTGTCTATTGGGGATATAGGCATAGAGAGAGGAGGGAAGATGCTGGAGCTGTTGAACTACATGTCCTTCACGTCCATTCACTGCTACTGTAGTCTTTGGGTTTATTTAATGTAGTTTTAAATAGAAAAAACAATTTTATTGGGTGGACTTGTCCCCCAAAATTGACAACAGGAATTTGCCATTTGACAGTATGCTGGCATTTTCAGTTGATCTTCTAGCACCAGATGCACAGCCTCCAGTTGACAAGTTGAATGGTTGCCAAGAAATACAGCTGGGAGGTACCTGCTGTTACAGTGCTGCATGTGCAAAACCAGATGGGGACATGTGCTTTTGGAAACCAGTGTCTTTGAGCCCACTCGTTATTTTTTGCTAGCCAGTACAGCCAACTTCTGGGTGGCATCTTGCTGTTTTTAAGTCTGACTACTGCCAATGTCACTTTTTTTCTTCTCTGTGGTGGCATCTTGATTGCCTATTTCCTGTCAAATGGGAGTTGAGTTAAGCTAAGCCTTTTTAAGACTCAGGTTCTTGTCAGAATGGGACAGTTCAGAGAGAGTAAATGTCATCTGCCTATGCTTCACTATCATTTGACTTTTCAGAAAGCCCCAAGGCATGTCTGCTTATCACCTGCAAAATACTAATTATAAGGCTTTTGATACTCAGCGACTATTCTAACAGTACACACATTCACCAAATGTTTAATTAGAACTGTTTTAGTGCAAATCCCTTGGTCACAGAAAGAATTCTAATGATCCTTGTCAAATTAAAGGAAAAGCTATTACACTGTGCAAATATGACAATTTGATTGAAGTCCCTCCTGGAAATGCAACAGGGAAAGCCCCTGTGTGTTTTATTATGGCATCTACATTTTAATATATAGTATTGTTTTACGATAAAATTTTGATTTGAGAGGTTTTTCATAACATGCAATTTTGCAGAATGTTGATTTCTGATGCTACCAAGCTTTGAAAACAATTACACAAAGTACAAGTTTATATCTTTCCATTCTACTAATCTTAAAACACATCTAAAAGCATTTTAGATGACAGTTATGTATGCAAATGTTGATTAACTGCTACAGTCTACTGTGCATTTTACTGTCATTATTGCCTTACTCACATTTACAGTGTTAAAGTGCCTGAAACGCTAAACCGAGATTTTGGGGAATGGATGAGGAAACTCCTTGATCTTCACGAAACTGCTCTGTGATGCTGCCATTAAACAACACAAAGTGATGCTGTGCAGCCATTTGTCAGAATGGGACAGTTCCGAGAGAGATAAATCTGGGCTTGTGTAAGTTAGGGTTTCTTTGATTGGATCTGTCTGAATGTGCCAGTTTGCTTGACTTTCTGTTATATTTAATGTAGTTATACTATTTTAATTGCTTTAGTGGTCCAGTAAAACATTCTGAGTGGAAACTTGCATTGGATCTATGTCTTGCAGTAAGCTTGGCAAAACTTGAACTTGACACAGAACCATTTTTGGTCAAACATGAGCAAATTTTGATCAATATTTTGTATAACTTTTTGTAGTAGCTTCAACTAGAAAACCATAGGAAAAAAGATGGTAGCTGAGGGTGCTAATGGCCAAATAATTGATCTATGATTGAAATTATGATGGAGACTCAGGATTCATTTATAAGCATTGTGGGTTTAGGCAAATTTGTTATAGAAATACGTCTATCTGTGAAGGTGTAAACCTGTGTGTAAGGGTGGATACAGGTGCCAGTGTCCCAGTGCCTTTTCCTGATGCTTACTCAGCTTACTCCTATGGTGCTGTGAATTAAGTATATCCTTCTCCATGCCTGCTTAGTGTCAGTGCTTCAGACAACAAGAATTCCCACAGGAATATCTCACAGAGAGGGATCTTCTAAAATCCTAATCCCACTAGGACAAAAAGACATAGGCGCCAGGTGGAAGCAAGTTTATCAAGGACAGGCTGCTTTTCTCACCTGCCTCGCATGGGGCCATGTAATAGCCATGTCCATTTGCAGTCCAGGGGGAGAAAGCAATAAATTCCATGCACTCCTGCTATACCTCTTGCTCACCCACCAACAACCCTCTCCTTTGGTCAACGTTGCTTTTCTTTGGGATTCATGGCTTCCAAAACAGACAGGTGTGAGGAAGACTTGCATTGTGCAGGAGGCTGAGATACCAGCGTAGTTTTGAAGTCAGAAAGGCCTGGTCCAGGTCCAATACCTTTCTGCTGCAGTTTCCTGATTTGAAAAAAGAACAAGATTTCCTTTTGCTCTTTTATTATTTATTTGGTTTAGGGGGAACTTTATGACCTTAAAGAATTATGTGCCTGGTTTAATTATCTGAGAAATGAACAGCTACCTCCTGCATGTGGTAGAGTTAGTTATATGATTCAGGAGAAGTCCCTGAAGTCCCAGTTTTGCTGCTCCGTAACTGCAGCTCATGCACCTCACTGCCTTCACTGATGAGGGACTTCCAACTACATGGCAAATGGCCCCAGAATTTCCTGTGCTTTCTATGTGCCTTTTTGCAAGGCACATGACAAACATCCCATCTGGGATGAAGGAAAACCTGCCACCCATCTGCTCCCTGTCTTCTTGAACAGGGGCTGTGCAATCCTGCAAGGTGCCAACAACCTTCCCATCCTCATGAGGCTGATGGAAGCTGGGAGCACTTGGGAGCACTGAGACATGGTTGGCACTTCATGAAGTGCGTGAGAAAGAGACCAACCCATCACAGCTCTGTTCACATAACCTTCCCCTTTGATTGCTACAGATACAGGTCTGATTTTTTTTCACTTTGAATTTCATACTACTTTCCAATTTTCATTGAAAATCAGTGCTTCCGGAGAAGCTCCAAGTTTCTCATGCCTTTGGCATTAGCACAATAAATTGGCATAGGCACTGAATCCTGTGAAGAGTCCCAGAGGAAATTCTAGACTGACATGCAGCCAAAGGATGTAGAGATTGCCAGTCTGAGAACCCAGTTTTTGCACAGAAAGTATCAAAACACCACTGTTAGAAAATCGTGTGGGGAAGTCATTACCAGATACTGTGATAAATCACACTCCCTTTGGTAGTTTTCATGTAAGCTTTTAATCAGTATGAGTTTAGCAGTGACCCTACCACATTGCTGGTGATGTTTAAAATGCTACCTTCATCTGCAGTCCTTGCCTGAGTCTGTTTTCTACAGCATTTGATTTTGCACAATGACATATGGGACTGGAATGCTGGGTTTGACACTTGCCAGTCAAAATCCCGTTGCCAACATCACCTGTAATGATGCTCCTTGTCAGCCTCTCCTTTCTGTTCTGTTGTCTCTGGTGTAAATTGCAGAACACCCCACCAGTGCTCACTGGCATAGACTAAGCAAATAAAAAGATCACCACTTTTTGCAGCCAGGCTGGCGTGTTCCCTGTGCCATAACATTGCAAATCTATCCGGTTTTGAAGAGATAGATTTGTCCCTGGAACGACCTGAGGAATGGCAGAGGTGAAGATGGGGAGCAAGCAGGACCACATGGGCAGGAACAGGAAATGATGAGCCAAAAAGCGTGGATGCAGCATCGTTCTCTTTTGGCAGCAGGGACCCCCTGTCATGGCTCTGCTGCCTGCCTGCTGAGGCCTGGCCTGAGGGGGTGCAGTGAGTGCCTGAACCCTTGCAAGGCAGATAGAAGGGCCCAAGTGGGAAGGAAAGGCCCTTTCCAGCAGCAGCAAGCATCAAACAATCTCAGTTCATTCAGCTGGTGGTCTTGAATTTATCCCAAATTCTCCCTAGGCTCCAACTATGTCATCTTAAATGAAACAGGTCTGCAACAACTCTGAGCTCAACTCCAATGAGCAGCTCTCTCTGTTTTCCATCACAGGAAATCTGTGTCCCTGCTTCCTAATATGTGTATGTACATAGCACAGACATCTGTCAACTGCATATTCATTATCTTGCTGCCTCACATCTGTCAGGCAGATTCAATTAAGTGAACACGCTTCCATCTCCAGCGAGACTTTCTGTGCATGCAAAATGCATCAATGCCAAATGAGGCTTTGGTAATCAGAAAAATGAGCAGAATGAAGCAGGAGGAAAATGGGAAGGTAATAGAGTTTGTTACTGTTTCCAGGTTCGATGCTGGAAAAACTGTGTCTCCAGGTTTTTGGAAGTATTTGCAAATACTGGGCTGTACAATGTTGTGCAAAGAAAGGATGCTGGAGACCAATCAGACAGTTGGAAACATATAACTGTTTATTATCTGTCATTTCCTTCTTTTGGTAATTCTTTAAAAAAATGCAGTTTAATCTTGGAAGCTTCCTCTATTAATGGCTAAGTGGTCTCCATCTTTCTGAAGCCTGAGGTGCAGGCATGGTTTTGGGTGCATGTGTATTTGATTTTTACACTTCACAGTTCAGTATTCTTACAAACCATCGTTAATGTACGAGGTTGTGCTCTGCCTCCAGAATCCTTTTTCCAGATGACATGAAAGTGAAAACAGCCTTTGCTAACTCACAGGGCAATACATTGCAGGAAAAAGGCTCCTTCCTCTTGAATCACCTTCAACTGAAAATATGTTAAGAGGAACTTTGGCACCTGGGTGAGCAATAATCACTGTAGGATTACCCAGGGAGTGTGATGGAGAGACACCAGCATGCACAGTTGTCTGTGATGAACAGCAATGCAGAATGCAGAAGTGGCTCTTTACACCTCCAACAAGCTCCCTGGTGCTTGGGGTGGGTGTTGACGCTTGCCCCAGAGCAAGGCAGAGCAGCCTGGGACTACCCTAGCTTGTAGCAGGTAGGCAATGCAATGCCTGAATCTCTTACTAAATTAATTTCTGCCTTGAACTCTGAAAAGAAGAAGGTGCAGCCCTGAATATCTGAGGAAGCAAAAGAACGAACAGGAGCCAAACACTCAGCTCCCAGGTGGGCTTTATGTGCTTTGAATACCTGCCTGAACTCAGCGCTATCGCTTTGGACCTTAAATCCTTGCAGGAAAGAAATTCAGGTAGCAGTCCCTTGTGGGGTCCCCCCTGGGAAGAGGGGACCCTGAGATGCATTCCCCAAGTCACACGAGGCTTCTCCCACAGGATCCCCTGTTCTGTTATGCTAATATACCCAAGTTCTGTTTCCCTGCTCACCCACTGCCCCTTGTCCCTCGGTCACTCCCTCCCTGTTCCCGTATTTGCCCCCATACCCTGGCCCCACCTTTGCACTGCCCCCATGCCTCCTGATGGTTGGCCCCGATGTTCTGTCCGCCCCTACGATCCCATACTTATCCCTGGACCCTTCCCATGAGTCTTGTCTTTGCTCCTGAACGTGTGTATGTGTGGGGCTGGAATAAACACCTCTGAAAACCCATGCAAAGACCCTTCCCTGCTTTTTGCCACCGACGCAGGCGCTTCTGGAAGGTTGTGGCACCATATCACTGGTGCTGGCCTGCAACAGTCCCTGGTTAGGAATGACCAAGACCTGCAGACAGTAGGAAGGCAGAATTTTTTATTAGGAGACTCTGGAAAGGAATTTACATTGTCAAGTCATAGACTAATTTAACTCTGCTGAAGTCCAAGTTTGCACAGGTGCAATAATAACACAATTATTATTAGTGGAAAGATCAGTCCTAAACTGCCTGATATTCAGGCTGGTTTTAAATACCTTCCTTGGCTTGGCTTCTATGTGAACAAGATAAAGGTGCCACATTCCATTAATTTTTACATGAAATTTATTAGACAAACCATTTTTTTTGTGTTGAACAGTCTAACTCCA
Organism: Platysteira castanea; assembly: GCA_013397175.1. Lineage (NCBI taxonomy): Eukaryota > Metazoa > Chordata > Aves > Passeriformes > Platysteira > Platysteira castanea. The sequence continues at coordinate 1,388,259 of VYXC01004103.1, read as the reverse complement.
ATACGGACATTCTAAAACTGATTTTAAGATCTAGAACTGCCAGGAGGTTTTGGTTCAAGGAAAAAGAATTTTGTGGCGTCTAATTATAATGCAGTCTTAGTCCCCAATCCCGGGTGACTTGGTACGAATGTGCCAGATGAAATTTCCTCTTCAGAAAAAACGTTTCTGCTGGATATTAGCAACTTTTTCATGGCTAATCCACTGGGAAAAACCATTTAATTAAGTTCCTGTGCACATTCGTACCAAGTCAGCTGGGACTGGGGACTGAGGGGCATAGGGGTCTCCTGCTACAGTAGTAGTCCTGTGTCAGGAACCCAACCAATGTAGTTTGTGGTGGTCTCTTTGTAAAAATCTTTAGTCTTGTGGTATTTGGTGTGGTATTTCTTGGTGTTGTTTTTAAAGTTCTACCAGCTGAATTCATGTTATTATGCGAAAAGCACAGTCACGGATGAAGCAAAATGCCTATTTAAAAAATTATGATAAAGTTTGAAGTCTGAAAATGAGACCAGGACCTAAAATAATTATCTGAGTCAGACACTAACAACTGCAATCCTTTCCTAGATTTTACCATTTTCAAATGTTCACACTTTCCAGGGGTCTGTCAAATTTTATGAAAAAAAAAACCCAAGAGAATCAAAAAATTTGAGAGCTTAGAAGTACTATCGATTTTATTTCACTCAAATCACTGTTGGCAGAGTTCTTGCTCCTGAACATATGTAGGGTTATGTTCCCCACCCCTGCCTTTTTCTGTTTTGGCACAAAGATAGTTTCACTAAGATGTCTACCTGCCAAAAAGCTCAGAAACGTTGACTCTCCAAAAGGAAACGAAACTGTGGAACAAACCTGTCCACGGCCCGGCTGTGACATGGTCCCTGGGAACTCTTGTCCTGCTCTCTCCTGTCTCTTCCTGCTACAAGTCTCTTCTTTTAAACGTAGCTCAGTGCCCTGGAGTGGTTCCATGCTCATCAGGAGAAAGAGATGTCCCGTTTTCAGCTGTGATTTTTAAGTATGCAATGTATTATTAGGTAATTTCAGAACAAACTTAACAGACACTTGAAATCAATTTAGGTAGCTGCAGCAATTTGAGCTAAGGTGTTTTGACATGGCTCTCAGCTGCTTCTGTGTCTTCACGAAGTCTAAAGGCTTAAAAGATGAAGTCCAAGTGTTTGTTTATTGTAGGAATATGCATGTGTTGTACATACATTCATTCTTTTTTTTATGTCTGCAGCTGCAGTCCTGTGTAAATTGCTGTTTCTTGAAGTCTCCCATTCATGGTCATGGTGGCAGATTACACATTTCCTTTCTGGAGGGCTAATTAAAGTCATCCAAATTCTGAACAGTTAATTTCTAGGTAGTCTCGAGGCAGCTGCAACATCTACAACCAAAGAAACACTCTTTACTTGAATAAATTGTCCGTATGCTCTTGGATATTTTATCAGGCCGACTTGGGAAAGGCAGATGTTCAACACTCAGATACTGCTCTCGTGGATGGGGTTCATTTGGTCCCTGCTGAAATCAAGAGGATTCTGCTTAATTTGTGAAAATGTGAGATTAAAATCACAGGAGGAGGTAAGTTAGGTAGTCAATTCAGTATTTTTTTTCAGCAGAGCTCTTCTCTGGTGGCAGTTGTTCTTGCTGTCTGCATGGGGGGAAAAGGGGTTGTGCTGTCAGAGCAGCTCAGGGATCCTGACAGCCTTTGTATCTGGGCTTAGCACTTGGATTTCTATGGCTGTTTCAAACTAGGAAGCATACCTGTAATCAGAGACTTCAGCTAGACATCAGCTCTTTTTTTCTGATTTTAAACCTGCCTTTTGGGAGAGGGTTTCCACAAGCTGTTTCCTTTGGCAGATGATTTGCTTCAGTGAAACAGCTGCCTTATTGCAGGTGAAAGAAAAGATTAACAGAAATGTGCACATATTTAAGGTTTGGATTTAAAGTCTTGAAATGAGTATTTTTTTAATGAACTCTGCTTGGATGTTGTCTGTTATGAGATTCCTGTCTTCATTTCAGCACTTTCTTTACTTCATGCTCTCCTTTTGACAACAGTAAAATACCTGCTCTTTCTCCAGTTTAGAAGACCACCATATTTTGTTTTCTTTTCCCCTCTCTGTATTGCCACAGAATAAAGAGGGGACAACCAAGCTGTCAGGTGGCCTTCCTTCTAGTACATAGCTCCACTCCTGGTTTTTCCAGCACTGCAGCTGAGAGTAGCCCAGTAGCTATTCCTTTCTTTAGCTGTCCTGGCAGGAATGAGTTGTTGGGAGCCCAAGGAACAGAGTAACATTCTTCAGTTTAGCACTGAAAAGCTGGGTGTCCACACTGAGTTTTCATCTAGAGTCTCTCCCTTGGCTAGGCAGAGAACGGCAATTTCCAAGGTGATCCAACACATCCAAGAAGAGGGGGAAAAATTTTCTATAAAACTTTCTCTTTCCTGAAAACCTGGGGTTTTTTTAGACTGGAGGTTTAATTTCCTATCAGGGTAGCATTAAGCAGGATGAATGTTTGTTCTGCTTAGCAGCCAGCATCTCCTGGAAATGGAGATATTAATTTCCTTCAGTCCCCAAAGGAAACCTTGTTAGGCTAGATCGGTCATAGCTGAAAGCAAAAGAGGAACAAGGGAAACTATTTTTTTCACCTCATTACTGGAAAAATAAGCCCTACATCAGAGTGACAGAACAAAAGAATGTCTAAGATTTTCAGTTCAGGTTTCCCCTAAACTTGCACCACTACCTTCATCAGGGCAATCAATATAGCAATTTGTATGAACTCATCATTAACAGCATCACGAAATCCCTACATGTCAGAGCTCTATAGCCTTGCTCTCTTCTTATCTGAATGGAGATAATAGTATTTAATTTTTATCACCATATTTTAACATTGATGCACTTCAACAATGCTTGTAGTTTCAAACAGAGACTACTAGAGATGATAAATCTGCTGGGTAAGATTTTCGTTTTTCCAGAAGTTTTCTTATTGTACAATAAAAGCAATTCCAGACGATATTGAAACATTAAAATGCTACTTTAATACAGTGTAAGGATTGGATTTCCTTACTGGGATGCCTGCAAGAAAGGAGATATATTGTTTGAGGCTGAGAAAATACTAAACAACAAAGCATAAAAGACAAAAATAGTAAATCTGATAGGCTGTTTTACAGATCCCTGGAGGTAATTACATCTCAATACATGAACGCCTTGAGTGTGAAGACACAAAAAGTAGAATCAAATCAGCAGATCTCCACTTGATAAGGCCACAAATTTCAATCTAAACTATTATAGAAATGTTGCTCTTGGGAAGAGCACTGCAGACATACCTGGCACTGGTAAAGCAGGAGTATCAGCAGTGGAAGAGGTCAAGTCAGGACACCAGTGGGGTAAAAGAAGACACTCAGACTTTTTACCTATAGATCAGCAGGAAATCTCTAAAAGCAGAAGTGCAGATGAGTAAGGAGTAGTTGCACAGTGCTCTCAGTTCCCTGATACGCCACAGATCCCAAGTGTGCAGCACTAGAATACTTAATCTGTCTATATGTTGGTCTCCCACTTGTAAATAGGAGATAGTTGAGTTTATACATCCCTCCCCGAGGTGTAAATTTGGGCTTTCTGAAGGCCGTGAGCTATCTGCACTGGAATGTCTTGGGTGGATTGTTTTTAAAAGCCAAGGTAAGTGCAGAAGTAGTCAAGTAAGCTGCTAAGTCTCTGAAAGGAAACATATGTTCATTTTATGTATTTTGCTTTTTCCCTGAATATATTGAATTCATACTTTGTTTTGTATTGCAGCTTATACTGTGGCATTTGCTTTGCTGGTTACAGCAAGTTGAGCCTGCAAAATTCATTACCTAACAGAGGAAAGGATATTTACAGCAAAAGTAAGAAAACTGGAAAGAAAGGAGAGATATCCAGGTTAGTTCTAAATATGTCTCACTGCAAGATTAAGTTGATTAGGAAGTTTAGAAAACAAATCTGAGTCTACTTATTAGGAAATCCGTTTCAAAAGGCTGAGGTGAATCTTAAGGGTTCAGTCTCAAAGCTTTTTGTTAAGGTTGTTCAGCTGCGCAAATGTTGGAGGAACTTAATGGTTCTAGGCAGGACTCAGTGGACTGATTCTTTAGCAACTAGATAATCAACAATTCTGCAGTGACAAAGCTTTAATCTGGATATGGGCACTCAACCACTCTACAGCAGTATGTTGTTGGTTACTGTCATGAAGAACAAACAGTGTGGCCATGTATGTCAGCTGTACTTGCATTTGCTGAGTTTTTGAGCCACATGGAAGCATTTGGTGCTGAACTCTTTGGTCATGAAAAGTGGTAGTGTTCTTTGATGTCAGGAGTAAGGAGGAGAGGGATGGCTCTTTGGCACTAGAGAGGGAAGCTAAGCTGGTGTTCTTCCAAGACCAGCTACCTAAAAATTTACAGCACCTATAGGCCATTATGGCATAGCTGGAAGTACTGTGAGAGGCTGTACATTGCACTCCCAGGACAGTAGCTACCACAGGCAGCAAAGCTGCCAACTGAGTTCTCGGCTCCTTCTTAAAGAAAGATTAAAACTTCCCTTTCTAAGCAATGTGATTCACCTATTAGCATCAAACAGCTTATTAGTATTTCTTTTTCTTGATGAATATGTACTAAGGGTCTTTTAAAATAAGGTAATACCAGCATTGTCCACTATTTGCATACTTTTGGGTCAACCTAGCAAAATGGGCCTCGAGAAATTGGTATAGTTCTGGGGACAAGGTGTGTTACCAACACTGAGGTGTTACAAGCAACCCCACTGAAACTTCCTGGCAGCATGGCGTTTGTTCATTAGAAATAAATGCAATTCTGCCCACTGAAAAAGATTTTCTTTTTCCTTTGTCAAGGCTGTATATGTTGATGTAATTGAACTTAAGCAAATTAGAAGTAAACTACCTTTCCCTACCAAGTCATCTGTGATTTGATCTAAAAACCTGAAGGCATTGCGTCAGTGCTAATAATTAGATACACAGGTACAATTAATAAGACACCAGTGGAGTCCAGGCAATCTTTCCCACTTCAGACATCCCAAGCAGACCACCAGCAGGTAACAAAACTCTGAACCATGGCTTAGGGTTTAAATGACACCCCAGAACATTGCAGAGCTATGGCAGGCAGCGTAATTAGATAGGAGGAGAAGTCTGACCTTTCTGCCTTCTTTGCTGATTGCTGCATGTCCCAAGGGCATTTGGAGGGGGCAAGGTTTCATTAAACAAGTTTTTGGTGCTGCTCCATTGCACCTTCAGAGCACTAATTTAGAATTTGCTGTTTCTGGCATTCGGTCACTGAAAGGACCAATGGGATCAACAGAAATAGCATCGCTTTAATTAAAAAATAGAACTGTTGCGTGGCAGGAAATGCTAATGACTTGTATTCCCTTCAGCCCAGATTTTAAAGGTATTTAGAAGCTTACAGGTAGGTACTTGGAAGATTTTTCCAAACTAGCTGTATGCTCAACTCCAATTATTTTTAATGAGACTATTGTGCCTCCTTATTTCAAAGATGTCTGATAGGAACATGTGTGAGGGCTAAAGCACTGGAGGGTCTTTACAAATCTGCTAGAATGTCACTTGAAAATGAGACTTCATTATTTAAGCATTACAAGACTGATTTGCCATTAAAATGATCTGCAGATTGTATTGATGCCTTTAACTCTTTAATGGGCTTATGGCATCCAACACTGAGTAGCCAAACTGGAAAAAAAATAATGTTTTCTGACTCTTCAGAAGAATAATTGTATGTTATGGTTGGGGCTGGAAACTATGCAACTGCAAAATGTGAGGGAGGAGGAAGGGGCACGTGTATCATGAAACATGAGAGTTTGCTCTGCGAGTGCTGCGGGGAGCCGTGGTACTTTTGTGCTGCTGTCTGAGAAGTGGAGCTCAGGTTTGAAGAATCTCCATTCAGTGGCCTGAAAGTAACGCTTGGTAACGTGATCCAACATGTGGGGCACGGACCTGGCCCCAGGAGAGCCAGGCTTCTGCCTGATCACGGGTACTCTTCCTTGCTGGTCCAACTTCACCTCCCTTGGAAGCTGTTTTGAGATCTCCTTGTGCATGAAGCTACTTGCAAAGGGTCACCTTCGTGTGGCAAAATTAGTCCATGGAACAGGCACATCATCGGCTTGGCTGGTGAGGTCAGGAAGGTCTGGATGTCCCCACAAGTGGGGGCTGTCAGAAGTTTGCCCGTGCTCCCCCAAGGGTTCATTCTACACTCAGGCACACACAGAGATATGCACACATCCTTTTCTCACCCCAGGATGCTTCCTTGCATATTTACCAGTGAAAATATGAATTTTAATGCTAGAAAAAGCTGTGCTGATAATGATGACATTAAATGCTATGGCTTCTCAAAAGCACTTTTTTTCAAAAGATAAATGAAAGGCAGTGATGGAGGTGGGGAGGAAAGGTGGTTAAAAGCAAACTGGTACTGACTGGTAGAATTTTAAAGCATGAGCATACACAGGAAATGTGTGCATTGATTTGATTCTAATTGTCTCGGAAGAAGGGAATCCTGAAAAAATAAAGTTCTGGAATCCAAAACTGAGACAAACATCAATATGCAGCTCAATAATAACAGAAAGTATTACGAAGATCATGTTGGTAATGGTAATTAAAGAGGTCATAATTGTGATGGTGATGATTTCTTTCATTACTTAGTTAATTTTGATGTGACTCTGCCTGCCACATTTTGAACTAAAAAAATCTTTTTCTCTAAAATAGTGACTCTAATATTGTATTACTGTAGTTAACTACTTAGGCACTACGTTGCCATGGGTGCAAGATGTGCTCACAAAGAGGTGGCAAGGGCTGTGGTATTGGTGTATTAGCACTGCATGTGCCTGTATGGAGTTTGGTGAAAATTTGGATCAAATAGCCTTTTAGTTCTAAAAGACGTGTGCTTTCAGATCAGCTGAAAGAATTTGTGCAGAAGTCAGTGCATAGTTTTATCTACAAGCAAAGATAAAAATGAAAGCAGAAGAACTATGATTCTTTTTAAATAAAAGCATTGCTGTATGATGTGTCAAAATTGCATTTTTCAAAGCTTGCCCTAGTGTGCCCTTGGAAAACAGTGCAAGACCCTCCTGCTGTTAGAGAAAGATTTTGATTTTGTATGAAACAAAAGATGAGTCATATTAACATATTGTTTACAATTTTGTGTCTTGAACAAAGCACAGAAATCATGGTTCTGTGTGCCAGAATGTGTGTGTGTACGCAACAACTAAATTAAACCAAGTTAATAAAGAACAACGTTTTGAAAAGGAAGCTAGCAAGAGTAGAAGCTTATGATGGTTTCGCAGATGCCTTTTGTGTTTTGATTCCTTTTTGACATTTACTTCAGACCAAACCTAGCAATTAGCTATTCCTCATTTGCTTTTTTTTTTGGTCTATTATCTCAGAGGGACTGTCAATATATCCCTTTGAAATGCTATAGTGCAGAAAATAATTTTATACTTCTTCAGCCTGGTTTTTGTTATCATATTGGCATAATTGGCATTTACAAAAAAGGCAAAACATTTCCATAACAACAGTCCAGTCCATCTCTTTAATTCCAAGCACAAGGACAGATCTCTTTCCATTTCCATAGGAACACTGTAACAAATCATTAGTGAAAGGCTGGGGATTTATATATATATCCTTAAGCAGTCATTGGTAGTTTTCTGTACGGGTAAAATCTGAGAATGTGGGCATTTGAAAACAAGTAGGACACTGGAGTCAAGTTAATCTCCAGGCAGTATTGCTTGAAAGCCCTGTGAGATAGTGCAGATCATTGATCTGGTAAGTACTGACATTACTGGGAGCCTGGTCTAAATCTTAACAGATATGTGGCAGTTTACAGTTTATAAGGAAAGGCATTTGCATGTTCCCAAGATAGTAATGTTATTCCCAAAGACAGTAATCTGCTGCTTGGCAAGCTGGAGCAATAAACCCTGTAGCAAGAGATGTATATCCAAAACTGGAGCTAAGCCCAAGAACATCTATCTGTATGCCAAAGAAGGGGGCAGGCAATGACTTTTGAGATGTGAAGAGTTCTGTCTAATGCTGTGCTTTGAGTGTCCAAAGCACTCATCCAGACAAGATGCAAACCCACGACTCTTCTGCTTTGAGAGCAGAAAGCTCACTTTCTTCCGTGTGGGGGTGAATTGTCCCTCATGCCCTTTACTGGCTTTGGGCTTTGATGCAGTTCTTATGGAACTAGTAGGGACTTTATGGTGGTAGTCCAGCATTGTAGACAATGATATCTGGCAGTTTCCTCTAGCAAGTTACTGAATTTCACCTGAAAAATGTGTCCTGGACTCTGCTGGAAACTAGTTCCACATTTCCAATTCTCTGATGATTACAAATCTCTTGTTTTTTCCAGACTGTTTACTCATTGCCATTTTGTGCCCTTTTGCTCTCGTTCCAATGTCATCTTCTAATTTAAAAGCTCTTCTTTCTGGTGGAGAATTAGATGCCCCTGTCCTCTAGTGTGATTATTGAAAGTAATCTTATCCCCTCACAGCTGTATCCCAACAGTCTTCAAATGCTTGATATCGGGTGTGATTTTTCTATAAAAAGCACAAGTTGTAGTCAATGCAATAAATGACAAGAAAAAAAGTTGGGCAGCTCAGTAGAAGAAAAGATATATATGGAGACATTATGACCTGTTTGATTAGTTCTTCAGTTCTTGGCAGAAAGATTTTCAAGTTGGCCAGACTTCTGAGTGGATTCCTCTATTACAGCCTCTCTCTCCTGTACACTTTCTCCCTGGCACACTGTGTATCATGGACTAAAGCTGCATTTTGCTAGCAGCAATTAAGCACTATGGGTCCACTTAGATTAATGTTTTTGTTTGGATCAGAGGGAAGGTTTTCCGCACTTTCTGCACCTAATTTTGTACCATGGGGTGGCCTTAGAGCTCATGAGCTGTGTTGTTTCAAGAGGAAATGAAGGTTGAATATGTGCTGGAGTGCAGCACTTCAGCCACAAATGGGCATCCTTGCCAGAAGGCCAGACTAGAAATAGTCTGAAAATAAAACCAAGCACAGTAGAGCTGGGAAATCAGGTCCTCAGCACCAAGTGTTTCACTCTACAGGCCCACCCCATAGGTCACATTCCTTGCTATTGCAGGTGTAGGCTCAGCTTTCTGCCCCTGTTTCCTGGGTCTCTGACAGGTGTTTTAAGTAGATCATATCTGCATGAAGTTTTCCTTTGCCCTTATAATTTTGCATCCATGTTTATCACTTTTAATTTGCTACAGGGATTATCCTACCTTTAGGCAAGCAGATGAAACTATCAGAGGAGTGCAACCAGCTATTCTTCCAATGCATGAACGCAGTCTCACGGAAGCACATCACCGGTAATCAAGATTAGGATCCAGCAATACATTCACCTTCTTGAAACAGATTCCTTTGGATTGTATCCCTTGGTAACATCCTGACTCATAAATAGCAATTTGGGGATAAAGAAGACAATTGTGCTACTAAAACACTAAGGTAGATTAATATTTAAAGGCTTGAGATAATATGACAGATTTAAACCCTGCATTTGCATATATTGACTTTTGGTGCTGAAAGCATAAAGATTTGTCTTTAAGTCTTCCTTATTAGCTTAAAAATGCTGTCTTTTAGCTGAAAGAATAACAAACTGGTTATCTGTGTTCTAGTTGGGAGCATTTACCAGAGCATGGAGTAGGAACAGGTACTTTATGATGGTTTTCCGCCTCATTCAAGGCGAGCTGTTCTTGCAGTCCCTACATTTGGCGAGATGTACAACAGGGCTTGTCTGACTGCAGTGCTCAGGACCTGGTTCTGCATTAATGTACTCTGACTTGAGAAAGAAGGGCTACATGCTGAAGGAACATTTGAAAGACAGACTACTTGTATTAACAGCTGATTAATTAGTCTAAGACAAGCCATGGCCTGTGGCTCTAGTCCTGCAGGTTTATCAGTTTGCTTTTCCTCTGCCTGTCTGAAGGATTTGTGATACAGTTTAAATTGAGATTTGAGATCTCTGTGTGTGGGCAGGAGTTGGTATTCCTGTGGCAGTAATGACAGGATTGTTCCTGGTGTTGATGCAACAGTGGAGACAAGCCTGAAGCAATAACATTTTATACTTCGCTTAATATAACTTCATTGTGGAATGACCGCCACTTCCAGTGAAAATGAACCCTAAGTGCAGTACGTTGTTGGTTGACTGCAAAATTGTATTATCAGTCCTTCTTTCTTTTAGTTTATTAAGTTTATGGACTTGGTTATGAGAAGGGAATGAGTGATTACAGATGATATGAACAAGTAAGTTGTATACCTCCATGTATACCCTTGTTCATGTAACTTCTGCTGAAGTAATTTATTATTGAATGCAGAGAACACAAGCATGGCTCTCTATAAAATATCTTAGCTATGAGTATTGCCCAAGGTAACATCATGTTTAAATTTTAGACTTTTATACAACTCTGTTCTTGGAGTATGTTGTATTTGGAACACTAAGTCGTTGTAGATTTCGTTTCATTGTTAATAACACTTTGTAGAGGAAGAGCAAATACTCTCGCTCTCTTGTCATGTTCATTTCAGGGGCTTGTGACAAAGACTGAGATACCTATTTTGAAGAGCTCTCCTCAAAATCAGTCTAAAAAAATAATGACTCAAACATGGAAAACCAAATTGTTAATCCCTGAAAAACAATTTCTTTTCACTTCGTGACCCAAAGCTTAGGTATGGGATCAGTGGCATCTGTGGTTATGCACTTTCCTCCAAATGGTTTGTTCTGTTCCCCCTTTTCAAATGTATGGTATATCCCTAAAGTTGTAACTCTGCCTATCATCCCTTCCTCGGTACTCCAATTGGTTCATGTTATCTGATTCCTCCTACCCTCCGTTCCCGTTGGTTCCTGGGATGTGTTTCCCTCCCCTATGAGCTGTTTATTGGTGCAAGCCTTGTACACGCGGGTTTTGGAATCTGTTTTAAGCATGCCTAGGCGGCTGCGAGGCGCTCTGGCCATTTCCTCTTCCCCCCTTCCCCTTTCCCCCTTCCTTCCCCCTCCGGGCACGGCCGAAGAGAAATGAACGCGATGCAACAGGCATCCTCCCTTGGGTGGGTGGTTTCATCTTCTGTAAACCTGAATTATTTGTAAAATTTGGTGTGAATGTTAATGCACTGAATGCCATGGGAAAAGGACTCTACTTGGCTGACATACTGCTCCCTGAGTATCACTTTGTACAACTTATGGACGCTCAGAGCCTGCAGGGTGGGGCCCATAGGAAAGGCAGTGCTGACTGGCACTTGCTTTGGGAGCCTCTCAGAGCAAGAGAGCATCGCTAGTCTCTCACTGGCAAAGGGAAGGCAAAGGAAGAGGGCACTGCTGTGGACCTGTTCCCTCCTTATCCCCAGGACAGGAGGGGGCTAGGCTGCTGGGGGCTCTGTGAGTCTCTGCACTCTCGCGGGTTGGCTTTGAGGTTGGACAAGGGATGTAGGAAAAGAAATTTTTCTCCAGTCACCTTTGCCTGGTCATTATCAAGTTGGGAATGGTTTCACAGAAGCTGCAGTGGAGGGTGAAGGGCCTTGAGAGGGGGCCATAGAAGGAATTTGTTGTGTTCAGCCTGTAGAATAGGAGACAGAGGGGAGACCTCATTGCGTTCAGCAGCTTCCTCAAGAGGGGAAGTGCAGGGGCAGGTACTGATCTCTTCACTCTCAGGACCAGTGGCAGGACCTGAGGGAATGGCATGAAGCTGACTCAGGGCAGGTTTCGGCTGGATAGCAGGAAAAGGTTCCTCACCCAGAGGGTGGTTGGGCACTGGAACAGGCTCCCCAGGGAAGTGGTCACAGCAGCAAGCCTGACAGAGTTCAAGAAACATTTGGATAATGTTCAGGCACATGGTGTGATTTTTTTAGCTGTTCTGTGCAGGGCCAGAAGTTGGATATTGACAGTCCTTATACTTAGAAGTTTAGAAGTGTCTTCTCATGAAGACATGAAGACCTACCTACAATATTTTGTTCCCTGATTGCATGCGCTAACTACAGCAGCAGAATTGGGAAGAACGTTGGCTAAATATAAATTATGGAAGGGAATTAAATACAGCTCCCAGCTGAGCTTGGATTCCCAAAAAGTCTTTTAATGTGTTAATGTGTTTAATGTGTTGTCCTTATACAGTGGCTTCTGGGATGGGAGACATTTTTATTTNATTGGTTCATGTTATCTGATTCCTCCTACCCTCCGTTCCCGTTGGTTCCTGGGATGTGTTTCCCTCCCCTATGAGCTGTTTATTGGTGCAAGCCTTGTACACGCGGGTTTTGGAATCTGTTTTAAGCATGCCTAGGCGGCTGCGAGGCGCTCTGGCCATTTCCTCTTCCCCCCTTCCCCTTTCCCCCTTCCTTCCCCCTCCGGGCACGGCCGAAGAGAAATGAACGCGATGCAACAGGCATCCTCCCTTGGGTGGGTGGTTTCATCTTCTGTAAACCTGAATTATTTGTAAAATTTGGTGTGAATGTTAATGCACTGAATGCCATGGGAAAAGGACTCTACTTGGCTGACATACTGCTCCCTGAGTATCACTTTGTACAACTTATGGACGCTCAGAGCCTGCAGGGTGGGGCCCATAGGAAAGGCAGNTGTGCAGGGCCAGAAGTTGGATATTGACAGTCCTTATACTTAGAAGTTTAGAAGTGTCTTCTCATGAAGACATGAAGACCTACCTACAATATTTTGTTCCCTGATTGCATGCGCTAACTACAGCAGCAGAATTGGGAAGAACGTTGGCTAAATATAAATTATGGAAGGGAATTAAATACAGCTCCCAGCTGAGCTTGGATTCCCAAAAAGTCTTTTAATGTGTTAATGTGTTTAATGTGTTGTCCTTATACAGTGGCTTCTGGGATGGGAGACATTTTTATTTTTTCATTTTTCAGATGCTCATTTTCAGCTGGATGATATTTGATTTGGCCCAGTGCCCTGAATTTTACTTGTCATTTACTTTGCTTTTTCAATGTTTTGTAAATAAATTTGTTCATTTATTCTTAATTGAGCTATTTTAAGAAAGTTTGTCACATGCCGCACCAAGGGACTCATGGCCCTGCAGTGCGAGTAACGTTGCAAATATGTATTAGCAGATGCACTTATAGCAGTGGTATTCATGGAGGGCCCTGAGAGAGAGCAGAAGTCATCTGTATGAACTGTCTGGAGCAAGTCCCTGACTGTGAGTGACGAGTTCTGGATGCAGCAGTGGTCCCAATGTGCTGCCAGGGCAGCTGCTCGCTGGGACTAGAGCGTCCTGGGGACTCCAGTCTGGGGCATCAGGCACCTCCGTGGGGATGGGGATGAGGATGGGCTGAGCCCAGTCTGGGACATCAGCCCACACCACATGTCGGGGACAGGATCAGCAGGTCCCGTGGCCAGNCCAGTCTGGGGCATCAGGCACCTCCGTGGGGGTGGGGATGGGGATGAGGATGGGCTGAGCCCAGTCTGGGGAGCCCAGTCTGGGCACATGTCGGGGACAGGATCAGCAGGTCCCGTGGCCAGGCAGTTCAGGGCTGTGGGGAGCTGAAGACTGACGTTGCCACACATTTGGCTGTGGGGTAAAATGGGGTCCTGGGCCATAGGCAGAGGTAGGAGTGTCACCAGAAGATGAGACAAAAAGGGCTGTTCATACCCTTAAGACCCTGTCTGCAGCTCTAATGTTATCAAGAGTTACAGAGCCATCAGTATTTTGGGGTTTATGGATGTTTGTAGATAATATTCTGGCAGTAAATGAGGTTGAAGTTTGCTAGAGAAGTTAGCCACTATTAATAACTTCCCCTGATCAAATTAATTCATTTCAGGATGATAGCACATGGTAGTCTCTCCTTGGAGACTGTTCTTGGCAGGAGATAGATGCATGTAGCTCTAGTTTCTCCGTGTGTGTGACAGGATGGGATGAAATAATAGTGGTGAGACGCTTATATGTGATTATATTTGTATTCCCTTGCTTAAATGAATAAGCCCTTCTGCTTTGAGTTTGGCATATTGGTGGTGCTTAAAGTGCCTTATAATGCTGCCTTTCTGAGTCTTTCTTGTTAGGATTATCAGGCTGTGTGGCTTGTGCCCGGCTGTTGCTTTTTGCTGTACACTTTTAAGCTGCTGCAGTGCTTCACCCCAGAAACTGCTGCTCACTGATCTCTGATAGAAGTGTCCCTGCTGTGGTGTTACACCCACCAGAATGTACATTCCTCCCTCTGAGCCTTGTGGTAAAAAAAAGTAACACGGCACAAGCCAAATGGGCGCTCAGAGATGTCCATAAGGGAACTGGCTGACTTAAATACACACAGTCTTCTCAGCCCTTGAAGGCTTCAGGCAGATCTTAAATACTGCACGGCCATATATTTTTCAACTTGGGGCCAGAAGATGAGCAGGCTTATGCATCTTCAACTCCATGGTGTGTTACGATTCTTTCTAGCCAAACAATCACATTTTAGTTGATTGAATGATGTTATTTCGGGTTTATTGCTTTGTGTTTACTCATTTTCCAGGTGTGGAAGGACAATTGCTTGAACTTCAGAAGAATCTGCTTTATGTTACTTTCAGCAGAAATGCACGCATTTCTGGTAAGTGGGTACATACATACAGTACTTTTAGTCCTGTTTTGCTGACATTGCAGACTCAGCAGGCAAGATGCACACATTTCAGGGGGATATACTTTGGATTAGTCTCATCCTGTAGGGTCCACATCTGTCCACATCTGGAGTGCCCTATGGGCAGTTGTGGAAAGTTTCTTACAGGAAAGTTGTGGTAAGTTTTATTTGAAAGACGCCCAGTTTGTGTTCTCCAGGAATGCTCACCCGTGTGAACCAAAATGTGGTAAATAGGAAAAATTGGGGGGTTCACTTCAAAAGGGCACTCCTGATCTGAACTAAAAGGCTACCACAGATGGACCTGTAATCTTTCCCTGTCTGTCACGATTTCTAGTAAGTAGCGTAGGAAACTGGCACACAAATCCGAAAGCTCTACAAAGGTCCCACATTTATTTCTTATCAGAGTTCTGGCAAAGGTAGTATTTTTTCCAAGCTAAATGTCCAGTTATGGCTGAAGTACTTTATATAATAGGTGATAAAACCCGCTGTGTGTGTTGGAGTTTTTAGAAAGGCCAATTTGCTGCAGTATAACAACCCACACAGACTATTTGCTTGAAAGCCAAATTACTGGTTTTATTCAAGTATCATTAGGGGCATGTGAAAACTGAAGGAATTTCTTAAGACACAGGGAGTAGAGAATCTGCATTAAATGAAATTTGCAAGAGGAAGAAAATTCTGGTTTATGTTTTCTGTGGCACTGTTTCTGCAACGAAATTTCCAAGGGGGTTCTTAGGGAACTGTAATCCAGAAGCAAATGGATCAGCTTTAATTGTGTTTTCCTGTGGAGCAGAAGCACAAGCTGAAAATCCTGCCAGTGTTTCTTGACTGAAGCTTTCATCTGTTTTATACTGCAGGTTTTTTTTCACCAACGGAAGGTTAACAGATTTGAAGAAGTCTTTCAAATATGTAAGAGCTAAGGGAGGTGAATGGGGTGCAAGGATGAATTACTGTTTGTGTGCTGAACTTGCTGGAGTTTTGTGCATGATTACAGAAGGTTATTCTTTGTGTGTCATGGTCTGGGTGGTGGGAGGAAGCTGAAGCCACAGATCAGAATTCAGAATGTGATATCCTTTCCCTGCTGAACTTAGGGAGTTTTGCTGATGACCCCTGAAAGCCAGGATCTCATGTGGAATATTCAGACGTTCAGCCATTGTATGGTGGCTTGAAAAAGCTGAAGTTAGCTGGGAAAAAAAAGGAACTCAGGTAATTAATCCAGTTTCAGGAGTAGCTTTTTAACAAAGATGGGGAAGGAGTTTGGATCATGTGACAAGACATTTTAAGGTATTATCAGGACAAATGTGGAAACTTGCAGTCTTTCCTCTGGAAAGATTAAGTCAGACTGGGACAGTCACAGACGGGGTGATGAGTGGAACAGGGAGCCTGATGTCAATGTAGAAGACATAAAAGAGCATGGTTTCTTTAGCCAGACAAAATAAAAACATGGTGGAATATTGGCATGTAAATACTCAAGAGTCCTAACTTCCCAGCCAGAAGGACAAATCTGAGACAAGTGACAACAGAGGCATGTGAACAAGAAAAGCCATAATATACTAAAAAGCCATAAATAAAGTGAAGATGCAAATTGGACTCTCAACCATCACAAGCGTGAGGTTCTGAACCAGCTTTCTGACAGTAGTGGGGGCAAAAACCATGTCTAAGACCGAGCTGGATAATACTTTGTGAAAGGAATAGTATGAGGCTGTGCCTGCAAGAGGAGGGGACCAGATACAGTGACCCTTCAGGATGCTCCTTGAAGTTCTGTGTTCTGATATAGAGCTATTAGAACACACTGAAGAAAACAAAGGGAGAATTCAACTCAGGTAAAAGCAGATACTTTCACAAATATACAAGTCAATAAATGTGTTTCCTTAGGATCATGTTGTGAATGTGAAACACAATCAAAGTAAAGGCAGTGTTGTTATCTTTAGTGATAGAGGTGCATTATCCAATACAAGAGGTCAAATGGTTATTGTATTCTTGCTTGTGCATTAGGTTTGGATGTGTTCTGGTTTTACTTGCCTGGAATTTTTCTTGAGATGTGTACATGTTGTAGCAATGCTGCGCCTGCCTGTAAACAGGCAGTCTAATTATTGCAGCAATATGGATGAGGTAATGGAGCGCGACTGTCAGGAGTGCAACTGGTGAGCAGGCAGATAACAGGCTAACGACTGAGACTTTGTCAGAAAAACCAGAGTTCTGTGCGAGATGCCTGCAGTATTGTGCACCGGGGATGTGGAGGCTGGAAGCGGCCAAACACAGCAGTTGAGGACACATGGTTTATGTTGAACATGTACTGCTGGTGGTGGCTGAGGCTCAACTGTGTGCTTAATGAAATGAGGCATTTTAACTAATGGGAAGGTACAGGATGCAGTGTTTGAAGATTTGATTCAATATATGCAAACAGGAGCTGTGATCGGGCTGCTTTCTTGCGTCGCTACATCTGAACCCTCCTATACGCTGTTTGATAAAGCAAACATAGAATCACAGAGTCATAGAATGGTTGGGATTGGAAGGAACCTTAAAGATTATTTAGTTCCAACATCCCTTTCATGGACAGGGATAACTTCCACCAGACCAGATGGCTCAAAGCCCCATTCAGCCTGACTTTGGACACTGCCAGGGATGGGGCATTCACAACTTCTCTGGACAACCTGCTCCAGTGCCTCATCCCCCTCACAGTAAAGAATTTTTTCCTAATATCTAATCTAAACCTGCCCTCTGTCAGTTTGAAGCCATTCCCCCTTGCCCTATCACTTCATGTAAAAAGTCCCTCTCTAGCTCTCTTGAAGGCCCCCTTCAGGTACTGGAAAGATGCCAAAAAGTCTCTTCTTGAGACTGAACAATCCCAGCCCTCTCAGACAGTCCTCATAGGAGAGGTGCTCCAGACCTCTGCTCATGTTCCTGGCCCTCCTCTGGACTTGCTCCTACAGGTCCACATCCTTCCTATGTTTGGGGCTCCAGAGCTGGATGCAGCACTCCAGGTTGGGTTTCACTAGGGCAGAGGGGCAGAAACAACTCCCTTTACCTGCTGGCCACATGCTAAATGTTGAACAGACAAAGTCTTTCAGGTGAAGGTGGTCTTGAGGGAGGACTGTGGTTAAATGGGACTGAGGATATAGGATCTATCTCTTGTCAGTGAAAGAGAGACAGAGAATTAATCTACTAATTGTGGTTAGTGGGTATGCACTTGTGGAAAAACCACTGCTACACAGCTGAGCACCAAGAGACACTGTGGAAGTGGCATATCCATCAAAAAGGAGACCCTGATGCACATTTCATTTAATACGAGTAGATTGCTGTAAAAGACGGCTTTCATTGTCTCTCAAGATGTCTGCAGTTCTTGCACTCTTGGTGTCTTGAAGGTCAGAACACACACACAGCTCAGAGAAGGTTGCATAATATCAATCTATAACGAAGAGGTCTTTCCATGATTGGTACTGTGGAAAGAGTTAAAAACATTTTTAAAAAATATGTAAAGTAGGATAGTAACTCTTACCTCTCACACTAGAGGAAGTACATGTCTAGCATGTTACATTGTGCACAGATAGGATTCTAATGATTAAAGCCCAACTCAAATCAACTCATCAAACTTGTTAATGAAAGCACTCCTTTGATTAAAATTGCTCAGTAAAGGGGTCATGTGGATATCTTAACAGGCAGCATGGCTTGTGAAAAGTAAATGAAAAGATGCAAAGGTTTTGTCCCGTATTGGTTTCAGATGAGAAAAGTGCAGCACCTCAACAGATGCAAGTTTGAATGTGGCAGCATTCTCCCAGTAGGGGCAATGCAGCTGTTGAAATTTAACAGTATTATTATTGTATTGCGGTGGTCTAGTGTCATTCCCTGAGGCACAGGGGAACAAGTTCCTGGAGGGAGAATATTCCCAGAAGGTTGTTGGAGGAGCCAGAGTCAAGAGAGAGCACTTGGAGAAAAGTTGAGCTGAGAATATGTGGAGCTGTGCCAAGAGCCTCTGGGCCAGGAGGAATATTCATAGAATCACAGGATGCCTTGGGTTCAAAGGGACTTTGAAGTCCATCTAGTTCCAAGCCCCCTGCCATGGGCAGGGACATCTTTAACTAAACCAAGGTGCTCAAAGCCCCACCCAGCACCACCTTATATTGTAGCAGAGCTGTCAAGTTGCCTGAGGAGGCTTCTGCAAGAAGCCACAACCACAGAGGGCATGCAGGCTTGCCAAGGGTGGGGGAACAGATGAAGGTGAGTGTTTGTGGGTTTTCATCAGAGCAAAAGTGAAGTCTTCCCTCTCATTCCATCCTTTGGGGTGCCTCTTGGGGTCCCTTTGGGGAATTGCTATGCTGTGAGCAGTCTGTGGAGTCTAGACTGTCCTCTGAGGAAAGTGAAAACAAGGGCTATTTAGGCAGCAAACCTGGATATATACTAGCAGCATAGCAAGTAGGATGCTGCCTAGCTCATTAAGAGGTGAATTTGGAGGGCTACAGTTTACTGTGATGCTGAACAAGCTGGTTGCTGGGTCCCACATGCCTGGAGAAGAGGCAGTTGCTCACCTGAGATAATGTTGGTAAAGCTGCTGAGATCAAAGACCAACCCTTTATCCAGGGTTCAGTGAGTCACAGCTTTTGAAGTTGTTATCAAATACTCCTGAGCTTACAGTCCAGCAAGGAGTTGAAGCAGAAAATCAAAAGGGATGCATGCATTTTTTTGGACCACAGTAGATCTAGCAAATCCAAACCAGAAAGAAAGTGTGTGTGTGTATAGGGAATAACCCCTCTGATGCACTAAAAAAAAAAACCCAAACCCCTCAAAACTATCTTATGCTTGAAAGCCAGTTTTAGTGGTGGTTTTTTAGTTTGAGTTTGTGGGGGTTTTTTTCTTTGGTTGGTTTTTTGGTTGTTTTGTTTTGTTTATTTTTGGTTGGTTTTTTGTTTATTTGTTTGGAACTTTTGTTGTTTGTTTTTGTTTGTTTGTTTGTTGGGTTTTTTCCTGTAGTACCATCTAGTAGAAACTGCTTTCTTCAGCTATGCCAGGAGTGACAGATGCAAGAGAGGTGATACAGAAAAGCACATGGCCACCCATTTGCTATTTGAGGTGCAGTGGGGAGGGCATTTTTTACTCAATCCACTCCCTTGGCCATGCATGGGTAGGAGAAGTCTTGTGTACAGGGCTGGGGTTTGAAGTGGAAGGATCATGTATGGATCAAGAGCATTCTTCTGCATCTTAGACCCCTTTTATTATTAAAAAACCCCATTGCTATCCTTAATTCCATTCCGTGCAAATGTAAGCAGACACCTCTCCAGCCTCTGGTTAGTTCATACAGTGGTGCTTGCAGTGTAAGTTACAGCAACAGCTGATCTACAGTAAGGGAGAGAGTGGCAAAAAAACCAACTTCCCAAGAATATTTGCAGAAGCGTAACAGTGATTAACTAAAGAAGCAAAATCAATATTCAAGTATGGGAATCAGTCTGTGAAAACTTGCTCAAATACATCATCCTGAGAAAACTGCTGCACTTTCTTTCAAATCCTAAGTATCTTCTTCCTTCAACAACATATCCGAGAAGGATACGGCAACATAAGCTTTGTATTTCATGGTCACTTCTCTGTATTTCATAGTCACTACTACAAAAAGAGCATCAAATTGCCTCCTGTGCCTTCTCCTTGATTCAGTCATTCTAAGTGTTTACAAATCATTATCCTGCAAAATAATTAACTTAGTGCTGTTGGGACTTGCAACTTTGAGCAAATGCTGAAATTACGAACACTTGAGATGTATAAGAACGGTGACAGTGGTCATTACCATCAGCAAAAAAAAAAAAAAGGAAGACAGATTTTACTGACTGAGCATTTTGCCTCAAGACTAAAGAAATAAGTGTGCTGTTGCAGAAAAGAATGTTCTCTGGGCATTAAAAATGATGCATTTTAAATGAGAGGGGGGAGTTTTCCCCTTATTTTTTGAAGTTAAAATTAATGCAATCTCTCATACAGTCTTAAGGCATGATATATATGTCTCCTTAAATACCATATCGTATTCACAATGCTGTTCTCCTATATTCCCTTCTGTCTTTGGCTGGGGAGAAGCCACCATGTGCAAGAAGTCATTTGTGCAGTTTGGTGGCTGTACCATATAGTTTGGTAGCTTCTGTGTATGCTCATCTGTGTTTATGTTGTGTCACCTCTTGCTGCTCAGGAAAAAGGAAAATCATCCCAGCAGACAAAAAAGCATTCTCCTTTGTAGGTCCTCTGTAAAGACACCGGTACTTTCTACAGCTGGTGTTCATGAAGTTGCAGGATCTTTATGTCTTGGATACAGCCAGTGCTCTGTGATTGCAAGTTGCCTGTGGACTCTAAAGTTAAGAATTGGAAAGATGTACAGTGTGATTGTAGGTTTTGGTTTATTTAGAGAGTCAAGGTAAAAGCCCTATTAGTTTGTCCTACAAATAACATTCAAATTAAAGTATTTTAAAGCAGGATTTTGAGCCCATGGATTCCTGCCATCTTATAAAACACATGACTGCAACATAAAATGACCTGAATTACACATCCTGAAACAGAAGTGAGCATGGGATACTACCAAAGGAATAAGTGATGAAGCCTACTAAGACAACAACAAAGATTCTCTGATATGAACAGTGCTATAAAGAACCTCACAGTATTTTATTAAAAGGTCAGCTGTAACCATCAGGCTGTTTCTGCTCCTGAAGCTTTATAAATGTCATTGAAAAAAAGATAAAGAGCAAAAACTGTATGAACATATGCATTTCATCAGATGTGTATAGTGGTCACAGATAGTAGTCCTACTCTCAAATTTGGGCAAGGGTAGCACAAAGATTTTCTAACACACACATAAATGAAGAGAGACATCCTCTTCTCAGAAAACAAAAATAGTGACATCACAGAATCAACACTAAACATAGCTGACTTCGAAAGTATAGTTAAAGAACTGAAATTTCTTCCAATTTTAAGATTTCATGAACTTTATACAGAGACCTGGATGCTCCAACAAAGAATCCAGCCAATGTATTGCAGATGAACCAAGTCTCAATAAACAAGAATGTAAACTAAGTCTCTGAAGCCACTTCTGAAAGGATGCAACTTGGCAGTATCAGCTAGCAGAAATGATTCTGTCTAGTTCAGCTATGTAAGTACATATTGCTGGCATTTAGTATTATCAGTCTTTTTGAGGGATAAAACAACTGAGCAAATAAAAAGTAGGTTGTATCAGGCTCCTTATTTTGTCTATGAATTTCTCAAGTACATTTTCACTTGCAAAAGTCTTGTAACTACTGAAGTTTAAAAGTAGTCAAAAGACCTGCAATATTTCCATTTTAAGTTCCATCTCTTGGTTGAATAGGACTGAACCTGAATCCATTAAATAAGAATTAACTAAAGTCTGTGTTAAACTTAAATAAACCTAAATACACCTAAACGTTAACCCTTTCCTCCCTTATTTCTAATCCCAGCCTCTGGATATCCTGGCTCAAGACATCCTGGCATCTATCGCTCTCCAGTGGAAACCATTTGCTTCCTTGACTGTGGTAGAAGTAAGACAGCTGCTGTGGCCTGCACTCATGTAGTGCCACCATGCAAAGCTCTCAGAGCATTTAACAAACCTTGCATAACTTTCACAGAGGCCTTGCCCTGTCAAGGTGCATAAACATGTCTTTACCTTTTAATTGAAGCCAAATTAACTTTGTGTATTTTGAGATTCCATACATATACGACCTTTGCTTGATCATATCCAAAAGGGTGTGTTGTGCGTGTCGTGGTTTCACCTCAGCCAGCAGCCAAGCCCCACACAGCCGCTTGCTCACTCCCTCACCAGTGGGATCAGGGGGAGAATCCTAAGGGTAAGAGCCAGAAAAGTCATGCGTTGAGATAAAGGCAGTGTAATAGAGAAAGCAAAAGCTGTGCGCACAAGCAGAGCAAAGCAAGGGATCAATTCAGTGCTTCCCATAGACAGGTGGATGTTCAGCCCTCTCTAGTAGAGCTGGGCCCCATCACACACAGCAATGACTTGGGAAGACAAATGCTATCACTCCAAAAGTCCCCCTCTTCCTTCTTCTTCCTCCCACTTTATATACTCAGCATGATGTCAGGTGGTCTGGAATGTCATTTTGGTCAGTTTGGGTCACCAGTCCTGGCTGTGTCTCCTCCCAACCTCCCATGCATCCCCAATTTCCTGAGCAGCGTGGCAGCAGGAAAAGCAGAAAAGGCTCTGTGTAAGCCCTGCAATAACAGCAATAACAAAACCTCTCTATATTATCAACCCCGTGTTCAGCACAAATCCAAAACACAGCCCCATACCAGCCACTGTAAAGAAAATTAACCATCCCAGCCAAAACCAGCACAGTGTGAAAGGGGTTTGGTTTTGTCTTTTCTTAGTTTTTTAAAAGTTTTAATCTGAACTTTCATATGACCCTTAGGTTGAGAAGAGGACATTCTGTCCTCTTGCCTTCAGCTCTTCAGCTTCGTTGTATGTTGGGAACCCTAGAGACGTTTTCTCACTGAACATCTGAGACTCAAAACTTGCACAGCCTCGTATCATGTAAGCACAGCCAGTTCGGTAGACTGGAGAAGGAGGGAAATTCTTGGAATTCCTGACTCCAGGTTCAACCAGCTGATTAGGAAGCAACATGCCAAGACTTTGGACTGAGTGTAATAACTGTTGTGTTAAAGAAATTATGACAGACCACTTAGTATTAAAGAAATGGTGACAGACAGCAAATATTTTTGTCACATTCTTTTTCCCATACCTTCGTGGGAGGAGAAAGAAATAGGAAAATAGGAGGCATAAACCAATATTCCATTGCAGAGAAATGATGAAAAGGTTATGTTTATATCTTAGCAACTCATTTCAAGATTGATGCCTGGCTGGAGGGTAGCTGTTGACTTATGGCAGTATTTGACTGTGGCACTGAATTTATGTTACTTGGCAACAGTAACACATATTAAGTAGGAATGCAGCACGCCTCCTGGCTGGGCCAGCCTGCATCCCTTCAATCATGCACACCACTATGTGAGACAGGTTGGATCTGTGGCCTCTGCCAAATTCCTTGTAAAATCTAAGTGCAGATGCTTCTCACGAAATCAAAGGTTATTTTAATTAGATTTCTTTTTCAAAAATACTTGTCATAACATGGGGAGGACCCTTGCTTTTCTTTCAAGGACATGAAATGCTTAGCACATCTGAACTTATGTCTCTCTGCAGAGCACAAGGCACTCAGTTACATAAACTCTTGGGATGGAGCTGACGTTTGATGTGCTTTTGCCACCTTACAGAAATTTGTCCTTTCCAGTGCAAGTGACGAAGGAAATGTTTCTTATAGTGTTAAGGGACATTCATAGATTTATAAAGAAGGTCACAAAAAAAAGAAAATTAAAGAATGCTAATTGAGAATAGCTGATGTTTACCAGTTTGTTCAATGAATTTTCCTATTTCTACATTGGACTAATTTGCTTAGGTCCTATATATTTAAATTTATTGCCTAAAGTAACAAACAGCAAGCAAGCTAAGCTTTAAAAGACCCACCATTAGCAGGTACTGCTCAGAGCAAAAAGGAGAAAAGGAGTCCCATGCATCTCTAGATGAAAGCAAGTAGAGCAGGATCCCTCCACCAACCCTCCAGTCCTCTCTCTGCCTGTGATAGGTTGACCTTGGCTGGCTGTCATTTGCCCACCAAGCTGCTCACTTGTTCTCCATCTTCAGCAGAAGGAGAAAATAAGGTGAAAAAACTCCTGGGTTGAGATAAGGACAAGGATGTCACTTACCAATCAATCTCATGGATGACTCAGCTTGGGGATAGTAATTTAATTTATTACCAGTCAATAAAAAAGGAGTATAATGAGAAAATCAACATAATCACCTTCCCCAGACTCCCCACCTCATTGTTCCCAGGCTCAACTTCACTCCCGACTCTTCCACCTCCCCTTCACTCCCCAAGTGTCACATGGGAATGGGGAATGGGGACTGTGGTCTGCTGACAACTCTTCTCTCTGCTTCTCCTCCTCCTTTCACATTGTCCCTATTTTGTATAGGGTTCCACCTACGGGAGACAGACTTTCATCACCATGGGTTCTTCCCATGGGCTGCAGTGCTTCAAGAAGTTCTCTAGCATAGATCCTTTCTAGATGTCCTGTTCTTAGGGAATGGTCTGCCCCAGTGCAGTGGGTGCCCTATGGGCCACAGGTCCTGCCAGACTGGTCTCTGAGCAGAGTATTTAGAAACAGTCCTGGTAGAGGCAGTGCAACGATGTGCCCTCTGTCTCTCTGCCACTGGTGGGAAAGAGCTGCCTGGAAGGACAGGTAAGTTGCATCTGACACTTGAGGTTAGTTCTGTGTGGCATGTAGGGCTATATAAAACACATAGCCCCTTGAACAGAAGAGGAGATAAAATTCAGGACCTTTAAGCAGTGGTGGTTTCAGCAGCTGAGGGTATCCATGTTGGAGATTTAAAATGAGTGGGCAGAGAAAATAAATACCCCAAAAATTTCCACATGTGGAAGAGAAGGAGCATCTTGCCTCTCAAACAAATCTCATTTGAAAACATTTGAAAACTATTTAGTACAGTTGCAAGCTAAAAGAGGAGGAGAACTGCAGCTGAAATGGAGCAAGGAGTGCCAACATTAACATTTCTCTCTTATGCCATTGCTTGAACAAACATATATAAACTACATTCTGACAGATTGGCTTATAGCAGTGGATTTGGAGGAAATGGAAAAGGAAAGAATCGTGACAAAACATTTATTTTACATTTGCTTTGCAAAATGAGAAAACTATGTAGCAGTTTAATAAAACATAGTTTCCATTATAATTAACTAAGCTACATTTGCATTACAATAGAGTGCAACTTGAATGCTCTGCATATATCCTAAAGATTTCATGAGAAGATCAACTTTTAATCAGCTAAGGTCTAAAGCTCTACAGTTACACCAAGCCAAAGTTACATTGCCAACGCTACTCAATTGAAGTTTTCTAAATGTCATTCCTATTACTCATTCATTAAAAAACATTGCCTTTCATTAGAAGCAGGATTGAGCAAAGCACTTAAGAAACCAGAAATCTGATGATTCAGTCTGAGGGACCAAAGAATCAGAATTTCATGAGCTTTGGTGCATTATCTCAAGGAAAGTTGAGTGCGTCTATTTAATTTAGAAAATCAACTCCTTTTTATTTTATTTTATTTTTCAAACAACAAATAAGTATTTGTGGTTAAATTCTGATTTGAGTTTATGAAGATGCTCAGTAAACAAAATAATAGGAACAAGACAATTGCTGTGACACACTAGTTAAAAAAGCCTTCCTCCCTCAAGTTAACAGGAATACAGTGAGAAAAGAAACTAAGGGGAAAACAAAATGCCCCCCAAACAAATAATGGTAAAAACCTGATAGGAAAAGGTGCTTCTTGAATATGTTCTTAAGCTAACACAGGTGGTGGAAAAAACCTCTGTTTGAAAAAATATTGGAAATATGATGTGATTAGACAGAAACCATGTGGGTATTTTTTGCTTCTTTGCTGCAGAAGGGTATTGCTATAGGTTTACCTTACCTTAAAATGATCTCCAGTTTGAAACTTCTAAAGAAAAAGACTGGTTAGGAAAACTACTGAAAGATGATGCTTCGTGTAGAGTTAGGTTAAATTTTGAAGTTATGACTAGATAGCTTTTAAATTAATGGGAAAAATGCCCATCTATTTTTAAATACAGTGCCTTTTTCTGACAATACGGTTTTTTCACTGTGCTCTTTCTTACTCTCTGGCTGACTTCTCAGAAAGGAAAAGAAAACAGAATAGGAGAGTGGAAGCTGAATGACAGTACATCTTGTTCTCTGGGAAAGATAAGTGAACAAACAGTTATACAATAGCTACAAAGATAGGCAGAGCAGAATCGTCAGGAATACTGCAAAATAAAAACAATTTAAGAAATGTTATAAAATTAATAAAACTTTTTATATTTTTCTTTTTTTAAAAAACTTCTGATAGGTAAAAGTTTGTAATTGGAAGATTATTTATTATGGTGGCAATTGGGCACCAACAGAAATCAACACAATGTGCTGGTGATGTAACAGTGCTGTTATTGTGTTTCAGGGCAAATTAAAGGTCTCTGATGAAGAGCTCTGCAGCTTATACAATTGATGTGAGCTCTGGGAAAGCAAAATAATACAGAAGTTGTCTTTCCGTGCTCAAAAACCTGTACCTGCATACTTGCAGTGCTCTTGTGGAAAACTCTTTGGCCACTAGCAACTGTATAACAGTGACATTGTGGCAGGGCAAGGGTTGAGAGGCAGGGCTTCCTGATGTCCATGCTGAGATGCTTCCCAGCTTCACAGCTGAGATGCCTTTCACAGCTGTCCAGGTACAGAAAGGATTCCCTGTCTCATCAGAGAAAGTGTTATGTCAGGAATATGCAGTATCTGGACTGGGTGGAGGTAGAGGATGGAATTTACGACATGCACAGTTTTATCTGTTAACAGTACATTAAGGGGTATGAAAAGGTGCTTCCAAATTAATGGAATTAATTTGGAATTAATTTAATGGTGGGTTTTGTTGGGTTTCTTGGATGGTAAATTAGTATCTCTCTCTCTCTATCACTGCCTATTACTGTTTTAAATTCAAATTGTATGTACATGGAGACATTAAGAAGGATATATGTGTCTAAAACCTAGTGAAAAAAACATATCCATGTGTGTCTAAAACCATATCCATAGACCCAGCACTAGAAAATATCCTGGTTTTTGCAGAAGGGAATTGTAACCCTACTGAATTCGTTGGGAAATTTTCCATATATTTCAGAAAGCCCTTTAGCTTTTTTTGTTGTTAGAAGATAGTTCGTATTTTAATCTAGAACTCCTACAAGATGCAGATTAAAATAAAAAATAAAAATGAAAAATATCCAAATCCCTTCTTGTGAAAAAATCCAGAAGAAGGATGAGGCAGTTTGCATAAAGAAAGAACACCTAGGTGGTGTCGTGGATTAAAATAGTTTTTTTTTTTTTGAAAGGAGGAAAGGAAGTGGTTATGAAAGTGATTTTTGGTAGCATAAAACACGTGTTGGAAGATAGAGGATTTTCAACTAGAATTTACAGCTTGGATATGAACCTGAAAGTTTGCTCTGTCTAGATTTCGACCCAGTATGTGAATGGAAAATCTCTAAATTGAGTAAATTTGAAGTGAATTGCTACAGACGGAAGAGGAATTAGGAGAGCATGTCTCTTGCAGTGCAAGACAGAGAAACTCAATAAATAAGGATTACTAGCCTGTCATATTTTTGCTATCAGCAACATTCCCTCTAAAAATTAAACAGTTCTGTAATGATCTCTAATATTTCTGTGCTGCTTCTGGGTGAAAACTGTCAAATATGTACATAGGTTGTGACATTTAAATAAAATTGCACCACATTCAAAATGTATCCTGAGGTATAGCAGAAGAAAATTACAGTAATATTTTTCCTACTGGAAAATAAAACACTATTTATTAAATTAAAATCAGATGCATATGGTATGGCCAACTTGCAGGAAGGTCAGCTGCTGAGAACAGTGTCACTTCACCTGGATAACTTCAATCCTGTTAGGACTGCCAAGGACAGACCATTTTTACAGCTTGGTATAAATAATAAATGGGTGGTAAAAAGCCCCAGATGAGGGCACAGCAAATCTCATTGCGTTCCCTTTGCAGTGTGGTGTTTTGTGCAGCTGTTCAGAGCATGTAAAAACAGCTACCGTGCCGTCCTGGTTGTGTTGTACATCACTTCTGTCGCGTCGGTGTAATGGACTGATCAAAGCACCAACTGGTGGAGAGGTGATGTCTGATAGTTGAAGTGTGAACCTTTCTGTTCATTGCAGGAGCTCTTCAGAATGCTGCATTGAACTCTTTCCAGGGTTGCAGACAAGGTTGCAGGCTTTGGTGGCTGAAGTCCTACAGATTCGCACACTGAATAAAGCAAATTTTGCTGAAATAATTTTAAAATTGATCTAGCTGTAATTGCAGCAGGAATAAGTTGACTAGAGAAGTACCTGGCATAGAGCAGATGTTCAAAATTACCCTGAATATATTGGCCTTTAGCTAATTGTTCACAGAAAACTGAAAACATGCTAAGCCTGCAACTACTTGGTCTTTATTCTTCATTAATATCAATATCACTGGCTTCAGCTGATATTGGAATAGTAGCCTAAAAGCCTTCTGAAATTAATTTAATATGAAAGCATAGGAAAAGATGCCAACAGAAACCTTACTTGGAGGCTAATTCTGCTCTGAAATACTCCTGTTCTTACATCCTTAGGTTTTGTGTCTTTGTGTGGAAAAGGTTTTTCATTTTATATTACTTGTACAGAACAGGATGCACTTTCCTTAATTGCAACCACAACAGCAAGGTAATTGCAAATATTTTCAGGCAGGCTTGTGAAGAACATAATTTTTGTTCCCTTCTGAACTTCATTTGGTTCATGGAATTCACATATACCTGTGTTCTTCAACTTCCAAGGGATCTGTGGGAGTACTAAGCAAAGCAAAGCTATCAGCAGAAGCTGAAATTCACTAAAGACAGTACACACTTCACTGGAAAACTTTTATGGGGTCTTCAAACTGAAAATTACCAGTGACTTACATCAAAGACCAGAAAACATTTTCTCCTTCTGGCCACTTCTTATTTGATTCATAGAGTTCTGCTTTATTTCTGTGCAAAGGAGGCCATATACTCAGATTCATTATATAACTGAGTCTGAAACTCATTTTGTGACTCACACTTTGATGCTGACCTCTGCAGCTGCTCGAATTCTCAGCATTTAAAGAGGAAGTATGAGTCAAAAGGCTTTCATTCTGAAGATGCTGTCACATTATTATAGACTCAGGCTGAAACTAATTTAGTGAATGAGGATGCTCTCGTTATCAAAGATTGCTTCCCACGGTCAGATACATTACCTTGTGTCACCACAGACCAGCAGCAGGAGCTAGTTTTGCTAAGCTAAGGCGTGTATGTACATGAAAATGGTGAGGCATCCTATGGTCCCTCTTGAGCAGAGAGCAAGCTTCCAGTAACACACAGGAGACGCATTTGCATTTGTCTTAATAAATGGAAATTACCTAGTGGCTGTAGACATCTGTCAAGTTATCTGTGG
Source organism: Platysteira castanea (assembly GCA_013397175.1). Taxonomy (NCBI): domain Eukaryota; kingdom Metazoa; phylum Chordata; class Aves; order Passeriformes; genus Platysteira; species Platysteira castanea. The sequence goes on along the minus strand of VYXC01004103.1, from coordinate 1,358,584 downwards.
GAAATATCTTAGCCTGTGCTAGCCCTGTGGGGTGTTTTGCAGACTTCAGGACATGTAGGCAGCTGATTCCTACTGCTGAGGTGATAAAGATGTGTGCATCACTAAGGGGTACTCTGAAGAGCCACAACTCTCCAAGAACAAAGCAGCATCTATCTCTTCAGTCTGGCATAAAAAACTAGAATGATTTCTCCTTCATTTTCCTTTCCCTAACACTTTCTACCTAAATTTTACTCTGGAATTAGGAGAAAACCCTACAAAATATGGATGAACCACAGGTCAGGAGACCTGTCTCCTATCCTCAAGGCAAGACGAATTTATTCCTAGACCCTTCCTAATGGACGTTTCATTAACTGAACTAGAAAAACCCCTGGGATGGGCTTACATTACATCCCCAGGCTACCTGTCTCAGAGATTTCTATTGCCCTATAACTAGAGACTTTTTTTGCCCCTAATGTCCACCTCAAAATCCGTCTGCAGTTTGTGTCCATCATGTCATGTCCCTTCCCATGTTGATGGATTTGAAACGTCTTTGTTCGTGTCTTTCTTCACACACTTCCTCTCCTGATTAAACTGTTCTTAGGTGTCTTTGCATAGGCCACATACCCTAAGCTTTTGATCATTTTACTATTACAGGTTTTTGTCTTAAATCAGTGAAAAAATAATTATTTTTATAAAATAATCATGATAAATATTGTAAAGACCAAATCCTAATGGCTTGATGAACAGAATTTTTTAATGGAAGTGATGATTGTGGAGAATTCTTTAGATGGGTGCTTAAATGTTATTTAAGGCAATACAAATGCATGCACACACACAAATATACACAAAGAATTCCACACATATGAAAATCACAGGCAGTCTGCAAAAACAGAGACAAAATATATAAATTCAGTCTTTCATTCCTGAACGTCTTGAATTGTTGCCCTAGAAAGGCATGAAAATGATGGGTAAGGAAGAATGGCTTATCTGTAACAGCTCTTAGATATATTTAAGTCTCCTAAAGCAGTTTTTCATGAGCAAAAGCACTTAGCACAAGGTAAAAAATGAATGCTTACAGGAATCCCACTTATGCAATCTGAAAGGACTGCTAATAGAGTTTATTTTGTCAGTGATACTTGTTGTTATCAACTGAGATGTGCCTATGTGTTTGATGGCTTTATGAATTTCCCTGGAAACATTCTTTATCCTGTAGACTTGGATGGAAATCACCATAAGTGTCATCCTCCTTTAGATTCTGGCTCTGCAGAACAGTTAAGAACATACTTAATTCTGAATAAAAGCTTCATTTTCACTACTTCAGTAAGAAACAAATATGTACTTAGCATTAAGCACATCTTAAAGGACTTTTGCTAAATCACAGGATTGTTTTCATGTAGTTTCATTTTCTTTAGCATTCAATGATTCACTGCTGTATGATTTATTGCTTGTTACAATGCATCTTTCATCACTACCTTTCCTGCTCCTTTGTTGTTCAGATGTGCACTGCTACTATAAATAATGCTGTTGTGAGAGTATGAAAAAAGAGTTGCCTCCAGCAACTATCATTGTATATTGTCACAAAGTTTGTGAAGGTTAAAGAATAATGCTTAAATAAGGTACTTAATAATGTTCATATTATATATCATATATCTTCTATGTGCTGGCATTATTCTTTCCTATTTTGCTAAGGGAAGATGTGTTATTGAATAATGATGCTTGGAAGAGCTATTTAAAAACACTGAACAGTTGTTTTATAGCTGCAAATTATTCAGACCTTTAAAGTTTGGACCATTTACTGAAGAGACAATGGGCTTGTCTTGCTTTGCTCCTGTCTATTACACAGATTTTCTGGATGGAGAACTCATTTTGCTATGAGCTAATGCTCTGATGCTTACCTACACCTAAAGAAGGGCCTTCAAATTTTAAATTTCTTGCTGCTGATAATATGTAAAATTAGCTGAGGTTTAAGCAACACTCTTTCCTCTCAGTTGACTCAAATGTTCTGTCATTTTTTTTGTTGACTTTTAAGATCTTTGCTCTAAGCAACAATGTCTTCTCTCACAATATATGTGGGTCTTACCTGCTGAAATCAGTGCTATCTTCTCCCCTAGCTGGGTGTCGTATGGACTGATGGAGAACAGCAGTGCAAAGTCCTCTTGTGAGCTGATAATTTCTCTGACAAAGCTGGTTTATTACTGCACTGAGTAGGATCTGTAGATGAGAAGACGTTTCCAGAAAACCCGTGATTTAGGAGACACCGCCTTTTATGGCATTGACATCTTATGGACAGTAAAAAGGATCGTTACTGACTGACAGGCAGAATTTGACAAAACAGCTGCTGGTAAAGTAGGATGTAGGATTTTCTTTTATTAAAAGGCAGTGATTTGTTTGAAGTACTGGGTCTCACACACATCAGGCTTACTGTGTGTTTTCTGAATCCCAGGCAGTTTCAGCAGAACCACGCCAGAGCTTGCAGTGTCTCTGTTCGAGTTTAGGAAATCGAAAGCTCATTAACTTTTGGCTCTCAACAGACAGCTGCTCAGTGAAGAGCCCTGACAGACCTTTGGCTTGTCAATTTGTACAAAAGTTTGGAAACATGAAATGGAAGAATAGGGACTTGGGGAGTGAAGGGAAGAAAGTTTCCATGAGCTAGAAATCCTGCTTTTTATCTTCCTCCATTTCAAGCTAGGATAATGAAATATGTCTTTGCAGCAGCTGGGAATACTTGAAGGTGTAGGTATGCCCATGGATATGAGACTGTGGAAAATTCAATTATATGGGAGAACTAGCTGTGCAGTAGTGTGACTAATACTGTGGTGAACTTTATGTAATTTGTCAGCTGTGTCCTTCCTCCAACTTTTTGCTGGAACCATGTGGGCAGGACTGGTGTGTCAGTAACCTGCAATCACCTTGAGAAACCCACCCTGCTGCCTTCTGCATCTCTAGGGTATTTTCTTCTGGTTCCAAAGTGCAGCACGTAGGGCTCCTGCTCGAGATACTGAGGATGAGTGCAGTTGCTGATTTTTAAACACCAGCAGAGACAGTTTTCTTTTATCATTTTCACAGGTAAAACTCATGGAGTACCTGCTCTTCCTGCTGTTGCTGATGCTCTGTCAAACCTCTATTAACTTTTCAGAGCAACCCATCAAAGTTTAGCTAGTTTTTATATGCTGGATTTGTCCTCAAAATTCTACCTGAGTTTGGAAACAAGCATGATGCCTCACACATAGGGAGTAGCTGATTTCTGCCTTTGAAGTGCAGACCCTATACTGTGTGCTTTATTTTCAGAGAACACATGGAGTTAAAGCAGTCTTTGGAAAGCCATTTGGAGGGAAAAATTGTCACAATACTGCAAAACAATCTGATCAGCCACTTGCAAGCTGCCGTATCCAAGGTTTCTTATACCTGACTGCAGCAGCGAGCTTCTGGGAAAGTTGGTTTTGGGAGCATCAACGTACTTTACAATAAAGGCAGGCCACAGAACAGCTGTGGCTATTGATTTTTAAATATAATTATGGGACAACAATCGTGTGCAAATAAAATTTCATCTTATCTCTTCAGGTTGGGGATCAAAATGAGTTTTCACTGTGAGATGGGGAAAAAAATCACACTTGCTTCGGTCTCCAGATGAAAGGTAGGTGTCAAGAGGTGTGATGCTTCATTTTAAAGTCACACTAGTCACATGCAGCCTTTTCCCCACTGCACAGATGTAGGAGATACACCTGGGCAAGCCTGACAATTTACCTCCATGAGTGGATTTTGTTTGTTCCCTCCTACAAGCAAGTTCCCTGTCCCCAGAGAGTCTGGCCTGCTGCAGCTGAAACCCTGCCATAAGCAATCAAAAGCAAATGTGTTAACTAATGAGGAGTCTTTATGAAGTGAAGTAAATCACCAGAATGTGGCTACTCGGGCAGTGTGGTCACTTCATAACCTGGCTCCACTAGCAGGTATCACCTTGGGTGGATTTCAGGGTGCCCCATGCTGTAAAATTAACTGCTACTCACCTCTTTCCTTTTAATTGCTGGTGTCAAATTGTTGAGTTCACTCTTCCATTTGAAAGGCAGCAGTGAAGGTGCAGAAACCACTGATAGCTGAACTCATGATTTATCCACTTTATAGTGTTCAGGAGGGACATTCTGTGGTTTAATGGTCTCTGCTATAAAAAAAAAAAAAACAAAACATTTAAAACCCAGGCATTATGTTGATGCTGCAGGTGCTGGCCAAAAACCTCAACCTTCCTGCCACTGGAACGGATGACTGTGTTTCCTAAACTGGGAAATTTGAGCCTAGTGGGGAACACCCAGGACTGGAGGTGAGCTGTGTTACACTGTGGGCAAAGGGGCTGAACCCAGGTGAGAAAGGTGGGAGGATGCTCCCTCTCTGTTATCCAGCTCTTCTCATCTGCCAGCTTTGTTGGTACCAGGAACAGAGGAGAGGAGGAGAAATATTCTGCCTCTGACCTGAACTGAAGGGTGTTGCTCCTAAGTGATGACACACAGATGAGATCTGGGTTCATCTGCAGGCAAACCACTGAGAACCAGTAAGAGGCCAATGTGATAAAATCTTAATGGCTTTTTGCTTTCACAAATATTGTTCAGCTTAGCAAAGAGTTTCAGCTGAAATAAAAGGTCAGAGAAATTAAAACTTCAGCCCTTTCCTTGTGGAATATTTAATTTTCTTCATTGTGCAAATTTCAAAACATTAGAGCATTGCCTACTTGTAGCTAAACGAAAAAAAAACAAACCAAAACAGTTACCTGACCTAAAGCAACACAGCAACACAGCTGAAATTTTCTGTTTTCGTTTCACTACTGAAGTGAGCTTGCACCTCCTGTTCTCAGAGTTTGTTAGCACAGTTCCAAAAAGTAGTGTAGGAGAAAAAGTACAGAAGGTGAAATGCACACCCAGTCTCAGGTAGACAGAGCTATGGATATGCTATGATGTGGTACAGGCTCAGGTTAATTTTGGGCAGGTATGACAAAGATTTCACTATAACTTATTTAATGTAATTGCTGACCTAATACTGAGCATCTAGAGAGGCTGGGATGAATTAATAAAACATACATTCTTCTTTTTTTTCCCTTCAATTACAAAAGTGGAATGAGAAATTGTACATGGATATTATACATATGTATAATTTACTGTTCTGTCTTTGAAGTTTAATCTATTTGATAGTTTGGAACAGTGATTTTAAATTCACCTATGCCTAATTATTTGATCTTCTCCTTTGACTCTCTCAACCTTCTTCAAACAGAAGAGATTTATTTTTGGAGCATGTTGGGATTTGAACAGAACAAATTAGATGTTGACATGACTTTTTTAAAGCAGAATTAAAATGCAGGGCCAAGTCACACTTCCATACCTTTAAAAAAACATTTTATTACACTAAATATTTAATGCTAGGACAGTTAATCCATATTCATCCTACAGGACCATGCAGTGACTGTAAAATTGCAGGCCACCAATCCTTTCTTGAGCTCCTTGAATCTATGATAAACATATGGGCTAAGATTGCCTTATAAAGTTCGCACAAACACTCCTTGAAGCTGAGCCATGTTTAAATCAGTAGACCAGATCATCCAATTCTGTTCTCTACTCCATCCAAGAGATGCTGTTCCCTGCTATATAGCTATTTGGTAATTACTCGAGTGTGCTCATCAGGAGGAATATCACCTGCTTTTTTTGGCCTTACCTGTGCTGTACTGCAAGGCAGAGACGCTGACCACCTGAGCAAGGGACACTGATACTCGTCCAACAGGGCAGCAGAAGCTGACAAGCCTTGGCCTTAGACTTTGTGCATGTTGGGACTGAAGAAATGAGACAGATGGAAGACAAAAAAATCCGATTGAGGTCTCAGGTTTTTAAGGACAGAAGCTGTACAAGAAAGTTTATCAAGTTCTCCTTTGTTTTTGTTTGCTGCTTTAGATCTTACTTTCAGTTTGTCACTCACTGCTTCTTACTTTCCTACCCTTCTGGTGTGGATTATGCATCAATTACACAGATTTTTGTGTGTTTTGGGGTTTTTTTGTTTTATTTTGGTTTTGGTTTTTTGTTTGTTTTCATGGTTTTTTTCGGGTTTCTTTTCATTTGTTTGGTTTTTTTAAAAAAAATCTAACTATCCATTCACTGTGTGTCAGTGATTTTGAGAACAGGAAGCTCTGACATTTAGCCTGAGTAATTTAAGTTTCTGCTAATATTTTATATATATTTATACATATATATATAAACATTTGTATGTATAAATTTATGTAAATTTGCCAGATATTTCATTTTAAAAAATGGTACAGTTTAAGGATTCCTGGTGTCAAACTCCTCATAAAAGGGAAGGTTAGTTTTGACAAAAAAGTTAAAAATCATGTCTTTTTTAGTCTTGATGGTTCAAAACGAATATTTTTAGCCTTTTTAAAAATTGCATTTGTTCAGTAGAATACCTATTTCTATTATGGAACAAATGATGGATGATTTTTATTCTTTTTTTTTCACTGCAACTGTCATGGATTGCTGCTTTATGGAGAGAAAAAGAATGGTGGGGGCTAGGCACCAGCAGGTGTCCTATGTGATGCTCTAATTTGTGTCATTCCTTTCACAAGGTGATGAAAGACATTTCCAGACTTTCACACCCTGAGGCAGGGCCGGATTACTTGGATTTTCACCCAAGTTCTCTAAAACACCAGCTGCTAAGGTCAGCAAATAAACAAAAAACAATTGTGTGTGTGCACGCTTCAGCTTTTTGATGACAGCTGAGGCCTTTTGTAGAAAGAGAAGTAAAACTTTTCACAATATGATCATGAAATGAAAAATACAATTAGGTCTATCACTAGCCAGTGGACTTTCTAACCAGTTTCACTGTTAAGCATGGTAAAATATGTAACAAAAGGACAGATCCTTAGTGAGGTTCAAGCAGTATTTCCTCAGCTCCTAACAGTAGATTTTCAAAGTTTTCTAAAGGAGACTCCCATGATCCATTTTTTTTTTGACATTTTGAAAGCATGCTAAAATCCCTGCAGCAAGTTGTATGAATAAAAATATTAAATTATTCCTTTTTTTGAAGAAAAAGATGTGAAACGAGAAGTCATCAAATGCATTTCGTTTCTGTAGAGAAGTAATTCAAAAGCTCTGTATGCAGATGTAATTATTTTGCTCATCACCTTCCCAAAGAAGACAGATTTTAATTAATCCTTTCTCTGAGAAAGATATAAATTCTCATCTAATCCCCAAGCAGCAGTTCATATAAAGTCTGGAATCTTTTTGCATGTTCATAACCACAGAAAACATTATTTTCTCCTGAAGCAAATTGTGCTACAAAAGCTTTAAATGCTTTGAGTGTAGATATGTTTTCCTTTTCCTTCATTTAATCTCTCGCTGGCTTGATACATGTGGAGGCATAACAATAATTTTTCTCCCTTCCAATTTTCTTTCAGTTCCAAAGATAAAACCTAAGGAACTCTCCGTGATTTTCAGTCTTTTTAAAAGTTCTGAAAACTTAGCTCTGAGCAGCAGGCACAACAAAAGTCTCCCACACTGATTTCTGGTTTGTTTCTAATGACTTTAGCAAATTAGGTATTGTATTTGCTATTTCATATATTCCGCCCACACCACTGTTATGCACTCGACACTTCTCGCACTCCTGCTTCCTTGATGATACTTATTATTTTATCCTGTGCTGCTTTATTACGAGCACAATATTACCTGTTTCAGAGGTATGTTTGGACAAGGACTGGGAATTTCTCAGCTAACTCCAGATGTTGTTTTATCTGTATAGACAGTATTTCATCTCTGCTTATACCTATATGCATATCATCGCTAAGGTGAAAAGAACCCACAGCTTACCTCCCAAATGTAGTCAGCAAGCCAGACCAGCTGCTCACATGCTTGGGCACAACCTGTGAGCTGAGAAGAGCCGAGCCCATTTATTTGCATGAAGATCTGGCCCTGCTGGTCCACAAGTTACTGCACACAGAGCAGCTGTCCTCAGCTAGCTCCTGAGGGCTGCCTGCGTGCAGTGCCACCATGAGGGTAATCATGCCCGTTCTGAAAACAACACTCTAGTTCACTTTTCTCTGAGCATTTGTATCATAATATTCACATGTTCAATGGTGGGCAAAGAATCATTAGCATGAGATATGCCCATCATTGTCACCTTATTGAAATGCGGATGATCTAAGAGACACAACAGTCTATTAAAATGTGGGGACATAAAAATACTGGACTGAGTTTATTTGCCTAGTTAGAATTTGCTGCACGTTCTCTGGGGATGTGAATACTTGCATCAACTGTATCCACAATCTTAAACTGGTTGCTAAATTTTGTATTTTTATTTAGACAGTCTTGTTTCTTTGAACTGTGCTTTCTGCATTCAAGTCAGCATGTGAGGCAGTCCTGTTTCACTTCTCCGTTGGATTGGAACCGTAATTGAATGATTTTATTTGTGCAGAAATGGAAATGATAGCAGTTCATTTCCACATTTTTAATGAAAATACATTTCATAGTGTGATCAGGAACATCAATGTACTGCTAGAGAATTCCAGATAATATCCAAAGAAGTATGCCTGAAAAATATATTAGCAAAAGACTATAGTGTTTTGGAAATGAAGCTTTGTATCACACCAGACTAATTTACATCTATATCATAGTCTAAAAAGAACTGGCTTGCAGAAGACTACTTTTTTATGTACAAAATATATTTTATAAAAATTTTATATTTTTTTTTTGCTCCTGCTGGATCTTTTTTTAATTATTCGCCCAATACACACACACAAAAAATTTAGAAAAAGGTATTTGTTTTATGGCATTTGGTCTTCTGGCCAACGTAAGTTACTAAACACCCTGCTCATGCCAATGTGCAGTGACAGATAAGCATGAACAAAGCCTTAGGGATTTGATCCACGCGAGCTCTCTGTGAAGCTGAGGCAGTTTCTTCAGTGGGTTTTTCTTCACTTCTGTCTGGTTCCCCTTCCTTTCCACTGCTCTGCACTTCAGTGAATTCAAAGTAAGTGCTGGCACAAAGCTGCTGGGGTTTGAATAACTCATCCCTTTTGCTGTCTGAACATACACATAATCCTGCTTCATGGAGATGATCTGGGACGCAATTGCATATCATGGCCAATATTACCTTCTTCCCCCCTTCTTCAGTACTAATTCTGACCTGGGACATGTCATTTCATGGGTTTGTTTTCTGTCTGCACACCGGTTTTGTATGAGAGAGCAGGAGGTAAAGTGTATCTTCTACTGGAAATGGCAAAAAACTGAGCTTCAGTACTAGAGGATGTTACAGTGTCCAAACTGCTCTTCAGGTGCAGTAATGATAGCAGTACATTTATTTCACTCTACCTTAGGCTTTTTTAAAGGGAAATTGTGTGTACCTTGTTCCCCTTCCATACACTGACTTTTTTTATTTCTGTGTGTGTATATCCATGTGAAGGCAGTGAGAAAGAAGCCTGCTACTGCAGAGCACTTTTAGTCTGCTCTGTGTAATTTCTTCAGCCTTTTTATAAGTGGAATTAAACCAAAGAGCAGTTAGAATTCAACTGGCTGCTTCTATATTTAATAAATAATAACTCTGCCATGAAATTGCAATTGGTAATAAAAGGTCCTGCAATTCATCTAATGGCTTTCTACCTCTGTTGTAAATCTGTAATTCCACTCTCATCACCACAAGACAGAGTGTATTCATTACTTCAGGTACAACTTCTTCCACAGAAACGAGAGCAGGGATGCAGGCATTTAAAATCTTTTCTTCCCACACTTTCTTTTTTCCCCACTATGTCTCTATGGGCACATTTTTTGACCTACATTGTGGTTTGTGCTGGTCTTTTCCCAAGCTTTTAGTGTTGATGGATTAGACTAATTCCCCCTGTTGCCCTCTTCTCTCTCTGTAGCATCTGTAGTACTATTTGATCAGAGATTAAAGCTGGCAGTGTAGGCTGAAAACATGTTCTTATGGATTAACTACCCTCTTTTTGCTGTGTTTTGAACTTTAATTTTAAACTACCTGGAATTGCAGTTTTTTAAAACCTTCTGCCCAACAGAAATTTATAGCAAAAGTTCAGTTTGTCGTGAAATGAACAGCTCATTTATTATGTGAGTTTACCAACCCCTTCATTGCAAACGAAGCTCAGGACAGTTTTAGCTCAGTGCTGATTTGACTGGTTCCAATTTGGCACTTGAGGACCACTGGTGTGGTCTCTTTAAACAGAGAATCACGTCCTTGTATATAGAGAGTCTGTCAAAAATTGTAGTCGAACACCCAGCTGGATGCTGCAAGTGCTCTGTGTGCCCAGAGTTGGGGATAACTACACAGGCAGGAGCATCCAGGTGAATGAGGAATGACATCCAGAAGGGTCTGAGTTTCTGTCACAGGTTCACTTTCCAAAGCTCTTCCTTATGGGACAGGAGATCTCTTGGCCGGGGTCAGAATGAGAATGTGCAGAAGAGCAAGGTGCTTACTATATTCCCTGAACTCCAAGCTTGAGGCTTATCCATTGGATCATGCCCTGCAGAAGAAAAGAGAGGTTTATCAGATCCAGGCCTCTTCTGAAATCTAACAGGGGAGTAATTCCTACGTCAATGCAAGCTTGAATGGGAATAATGGGAATGACCTCTTGCGTGCACTCACCAGAGGCAGCAGACAGAAAGGTAAGGAGTGGGAGGAGAGGAGTATTTCTCTCCCAGAGCTGATATGACGTGATTATCCATACCCTGTAAATTAAGATGAAATAAGAATTGGTATAGAAGAAATTAGACTAGACTATTTTCAGTTGGAAGGGACCTACAATGATCATCTAGTCTAACAACCTGTTAAATTGGTTTTGGTTCAATTAAACATGGGAAAATTAAAGAAAAATGCTTCTAAGCAACAATGCGAAAACAGAATTGAAAAGGATTCCTATTTATATATGTTAAATGCATTATGTGTCAGTAGTGGCTAAGAAGTTGGCTTGTGGAAATCCTGAACCCAGTTTTCCTCCAGTGGCGTTCCTGTACTGTGGAAAAGAGAACTCTGGACTGCTGAGGCTCTGGCTTGTGGCTCAGGAGATTGTACAGCAAGCTACTGATGCCAGCTGTGGACAAAATGGGAACTAGTACCTGTGTCTGCACAGCCTCTTGGCCTCCCTCTCAAGGTACATTGGTGCTCATTGTAGTTAAATGGGGCCTTAAGCAGAGGGAGGAGCGGGGCAGGGCAAGCGTATGGTTGGTGTTTTGTTCCCTGCAGTTGCCTTGTTAATGAGCACACGTGTGCCGGGCGCTGCAGTCGGGCTGGCTGCATTCCTGCCGGCTGTGCTGGCAGCTGGCCAGGGCTCACCTGAAGCCACCTGTCCCTTTTGGCAGCTTGGCTTTATTTCTGTGCTCCTTTCCCTTTCCAGCTGCAGTGCCTTGAGAAGGGCAGACAGCGCCTTGGCAATTGGAAGCAGAAGATTTTGAAGGAACAATCTTTCTGGTGGTGATGAGAGCTGTGCATTTATTCTACCTATTTATTGGTATCTGTACACATAACTACATGCCAGCACCTGATGGATGCCATACATTTTGGCCACCTGCTCATCTCCTTAAAAGTTAGAACACTCCAAGTGACTATGCTGGCTGCCTCAATATTTTATAGGAATGCATGTTCATCAGGCATCTGTTTCAGTTCATGGGGCTTGGCTCTTTTTTGTAGAAGCTACTTGCCATTCTAGTCACAGAACAGGAAGAAATTCTGCTTTGCAATATGCTAAGTGAATGGAGAATCAGGACCTTGCAAAATATATGATTTCCTTGATGGTTATATTGAGGGGAACAGAGTGAAGGGATTTGAAATCTCAGGGTGTCTGACAGTTCCACTAACACAATATTCATATTTAATGGCATTCCTCTCCATGTTTTCTTTATCTGCTTGCTTCTTTTCAAAGATAATTCCTTGAGGATTGCTCATTCTTCTGCAAAAGTTTCTTAACAAGAAATGAGAAATGGCTGTGTATCCCTTTTGCAAAATGAACTAATCTGGAAAAAGACTACAAACAGTAATAAAGATGAGGAAAAATCTCCTCTTTAAAAAAATTGTTTATGTTATATAAGAGAGAGAAAAAACCAGGTCGCATTTTATCATTTATTATAAAAACGTTCTGTGATTTTTACAACTTCAGCGTTTTACTATGGGTAAAATCTAGGCTTTTGCAAAAGATCTGATTCAAAACTGACATTAAGAGGAAAATTCAACTAGCTGCCAGTTTGGGGATCTGATTCAAATATGGATAGAGACCTGACAGGTGAGAGATCAGCCTGGAGCCCAGCACTGAACAGTTATCTCATTCTGTGATGCTTTTAATATTTCAAAATTAAGTTAGTTCAGATTCTGGATGAAAATCAAACTCAAATTTTTATTTTAAAAGAAAAGGGCTCTTCAGCTGTAGTTGCTAGCCTCTAACTCCAGAACCAAGAAATCTGGGGATGCAGTGAACACAGTGTGCTGTTAGTTGGCCCTGTGGCCCAAAGTGATCCATGTGGCACAGATGGGACAGAGTCACAACCCCGGGGTCTCTGCAGAGGGTAGCTGAAATTCACACCTCACAAAGAGCAGCCTGGGAATGGCTAAGTTTGGCAGTGTCAACATGCTGTTGCCAGATCCTGCTTCGGGATGCAGATCCTGAAATAAAATGCTTGGGAGGAGGTTAAAACCAGCTTCTGAGATCTTGCTTTGATTCCTGAATTTTCAAATCCTAAGTCACAGCCACTTCACTCTGGAGGGTAGAGAATGGGTGTTAAGGGCTTCTGTCAAGAAAATTCAGTAACTTTCTGTTTAGCCTATAAAAGATCATTGCTAGTTCAAGTCTTTGAAGATTTTGAAACTTGATGTCATTCCCACCTGGAGGGACTAAAAACATTGTATAGATGTGAGTGCAAATGTGTGGCAAATGTGTTGCATCCTAAGTAAGGCACATATGGAGCCCTCTGTTTCACACACAGCGGTGAGCTGCAAGAGTCCAGAAACACGGGCATCCCTTCCCAGCCACATCCCAGGCACTGGGACCCCACGGAGACTTTTTTGGCTCCAGATTTGAGGGAATCAATCCAGCCTGTTTGGGTATTGCCTACCTGTGATGTCCAGGTCTGCATCCCTCTGGAGGCACAGCACCAAAGGAAACCAATGTGCGTGCTAAGCAGCTTGTAAGTTAAAGGAGAATGATTTTCTGACAGACAACAGGAATTGTGTCACTAATGTGTCAGTTCTGCTCTCCTGTGCAGCGGGGATGGGGGAAGGCAGCTGTAAAGTGGTGTTATGCTGCCAGAGCTGGCAGCTGAGTCCCTCAGAATTGCCCCAAATATTCAGCTTTTAGGGAGAAGAGCTATGCATTTGGGAAGAGTAGGCTAAGCTTCCTCTTCCAAAGCTGGCATATAAGGATTTGAAAAAGCATCATTTTTTACAGAAAAGCAATTAACTTGCTGCTCTTTTAGAAGTAAGAGATATCCAATTCTCTTTCTTCCTACAGTCCGATAGCATTATTTGTTCTTTGCATTTAATATGACTATGCCCAACTACTCCAGGGTGCAGAGCTCCAAAGAGCAAAAAACCAAATATTTTTTCAATTTACTCCAAATGATGCCTAAATACAGCAAGAGAAATCTATGATAAAGTCTCAGTAAAAAGTAATATAGACTTGAGCAGACCTTTTTTCTGCCCATTTCAGATGTGCCTAATCTTTTTAACAATCTGTAGCAGGTTCAGTTCATAACCAGGCAGAAACACCAAATTAGTGTGGTGGGTTTTTTTGCATTTTTTATCCTTCGTGAGATAAGAATTAGGAGGAATGCAAAGCAGGTTCTAAACTTTAAAGAGTATAAAGAAGTTTATTAACAGAACTAAAAGAAAAAGAAGTAATAAGGGTCAGAATAAACCTTCAGAACATTTCTCCTCCCCCCATCCTCCTACTTACAACATAAAGACACAAACTTGGGATTATTTCAGTCAGTTTACCACCTCTATATTAGTCTTTCATCAGTTCACTTAGGGAGAGAGGTCTCTTTTGCGCTTGCTATGGGGCTTCTCCACAAGAAACAGGTTTCTCACGGCTTCAATGTCACAGCTCAACAGCCGGGATGGTTTCTGTTGGCATGTGTGAGTCGCTTCCCTCGACTTACAGCTTTCCCCACAACTGTTTTGGAGGGTTCAGTCTTAGCTCATGGGTACTAGTTTAAGGATGAGCTGTTCAAGACCAAAGGTTCTCTTCATCTATCTCTAGGATCATCTTCATCCCTAGGAACAGAGGTCTTCTTCCTTGGGAGCAAGGATTTTCACATCATCACTATCTCTGTTCAGGCTTCTCATTAGATCACAGTTACTTCAACATTTATTTATTTCAGCACAGGCACTTTGCTCGTGGTAATTTGAATGCTCCAACCCCCATGCTTATCACGAAATTACAAGGGATCCTCTGATTTATCATAGTCCATCACCACAGCTTTACAAAAGAATTTCAGCTTAAAAGCATCTCCTCTATCTCCTCCCTCTGGGTTTCAGCTCTTTCTTCTTCACTGACTTCGGTGTCACTATTATGGTGTTTATTCACGTGCCTTTACCTTTCCCTTCTTTCCTTTAACCTGGGGAAGGGTTGATGTCTGCAGGTTTCATTTCTTCCGGGGAACTTATAGCACTGGAGGGGTTGCATCTTATCCGGGCTCTGCAGTTGGAACTTACCTGCCTCTGCCAAGCTGGCGGCCGGAGCTGGTCTCGGTGTAAAGTTTCATTTCGGTGGCCGGACCGGAGAGAAGGGGGCCATGTCGGCTTGCACAGAGCCGCGGGGCTGCTCTAACGGAGCAGGAATGGCTGAGATGTTTATCCGAGCCACGCTGAGAGGGAGAGAGGGACGGAGAGAGGGAGGGAGGGAGGGAGAGAGGGGCTGCCCTGCACGGAGCCGCGGGCCGTGGCGCGGCCCCCGCCGGGCCGAGAGGGAGCAGGGCCATGGCCCCAGCCCTGCTGGGCCCCGCGGGCAAGCCCAGCCCGGCCCCCACTGGGCCGAGACAGAGCAGGGACGGCTGAGATCTTGCCAAGCCACACTGCGGGGCTGGCCCACACAGGGCAGGGCTGTGGACCAGCCCTGCTGGGCTGAGCAGCCAGGCCCAACTCCCTGTCCAAAGACTGGAAGCAAGAGAGCGAGTCCAGTGTCTCCCCGCGGTTTAAATATGTAAATTT
>VYXC01004103.1:1318622-1343124 GCA_013397175.1 Platysteira castanea | reverse complement strand
TGTGAACACCCACTTAAGTACAGGATTTACTGGGTGGAGTTACATTTGAAAAGACCAGTGAGGAACAGGATTTAGACACAATAGCATCAGGGAGCTTGGAAACCGAGTGTAACCCGACCATGCTTCCACTCCCAAGGCCCATCCCCCCAAGGGCCACCTCCACAGATTATCAACACCGTGCACAAAAATACTGCCGCACAATAGTTTCTGTCAGGGAAGTGAAGATACAGAAATGGATAGCATAGGAGAAACCAGGTGTTCCTGCATAGTCCCTCCTCCTACTGCTGCTGAGTTTTGGAGTGTAACATCCCCTGTGGTGGCACCTCTGCCTGCCATAGAGCATCTGAGTTAAGGGGGCCTGCTTACTTAATAATGCATTTGGCGTGACTAACAGATTTTGCCTTGCCAAGCAAAAGGAAGGAAGGAGGGGATGCAGATTGATAAAGGGGAAGCATACGTGACTAAGACATTCTGTTTTCAGACCCTAAAGCCAGCTTAAAACAGCTCTAGAGTTTGANTGACTAAGAGATTCTGTTTTCAGACCCTAAAGGCAGCTTAAACCATCTCTAGAGTTTGAACTATGGCCAGGGACCTAGAGAACATGCGCAAGAAGAAAGCTAAAAAGTTCAAATCAAGGAAGAATACTGAGGAAGACCTTACTTCATTCCAGAGACCCCGGCCCACAATCACCAGGAAGCACTGTGCAGGTGCAAAGCATATGGAAATGACTTTTGGGCTCATTATAATATGAAGCGGGGCCAGGCAGGGCTAGGCAATGAGTATGTGTAGGTGTATTAGGAAACTTGATGCATATGTAACGGTTTGGGAAATAAAATGAGGGGCGAAAGTTGCAAGAGGCGCGCAAGACTTTGTGGAGAGATCACGCTTGTCACCTCGACCAAATAAAAGTATACCCACTTTACCATTTTAATTAGTGATAAAGTCTTTTCCGCATATCACATCCACGATGTGGTGTACAAAACGACCCATTTCCACCTACTGCATTTCACAGAAAGACCAGACTTTTTGCATGAGGAATTTCAGGCTTAAATAATCAAAATTGCTAATTTGTATCTGATCTTTAAAAACTTTGATTCATTGCTTCTTGTTTTTCCTCTTTTTTTTTTACCTTTTCTTTCCAGAGTTACCTACCTTCATCTATCACATCACATCACATCACATCACATCACATCACATCACATCACATCACATCACATCACATCACATCACATCACGTCAGTCTCCTGGTTTCAGTTTCTGTAGTTGCACAGGGTTTTCTCTTCTTTTCAGTCAGGAGTGCCACGCCACTGTGAGGAGATAAAAGATAGGCATTGCACGTCTCCCCCCATGTTTCTGCACATGGAGGTTATCCGTTTTATTGCACACAGCAACCACAGAATTGTCTCTTTACCTTTCAGTAGAATCATTCACGCTCTTAGGTTTTCAGGTTCTTTGGTTCAAGGTTTTATTTAAGAAAAGTAAATGTGTGTAGCTTCCCAGACCAAGATAAAGGGGATGGCAAATGAAGGGGCCCCTGAAGCAAGTTCTCTCTATTATTCTTCCAAATAATCCATTCTTATTGCTTAAGGATTTTTTCAATATCTTTCCAACTTATGAAGCATGCTGTGGTGCAGTTCTACAGTACAGGGACTTAAAAAGAAGTTAAGAAGGAAGAAGCATATTTTATTATACATTAGATAAAAAACTGTCTTAAATAATAATTGGAGAGAATTTTATATTAAAGCAGAGAGAAGACACAATTTCTCTCCTTTTAAAACTGTCTCAATCTCTTAAACCATTGAAAGTTCTCAGAGACTTTTCAAGGTCCCAACTGAGGAAAACAACAGAGTTGCTTACGGGAATCAATCAGCTATTCCTTCAGCACAGAGGAGTTGCTAGGATTTGATCTTGTCTTTTGTAAGTTTTTGAGATTCAATCATAAAGGTATTTTATTTTGCCATTCATTTCAGAGTTTGCTTAATCTCAGCATGGAGAGTGGGGTAGGGAACAAATTCTGAACACCAAATTTCAAAGAGTTGTAATGACTTGTAGTGCTTTAAAAACAAAGTATTTTATTCTAGGGAATTAGTTTAATTCCAAATATGGTACCATGGACAGCCCATGGCTTCAAATTCTGTGTCTAAACAGCATTTTGACAAAATATGGCAGTGACTGTAACTGAGAAATACTCACTGGCAGAAAAGCTGATAGTGATGGAAAACCTGAATTAGCCCTCTGCAGACTGGAGAGTGCTGGAGTAGGGCACGGTATAACCTTTTGCAACACCATAAGCACTACTTAGAGAAAGTAGCTGGCAAAGCCACAAGACAAGTCACTCTGGGTTAGCCCTGAGAGCTGCACATGATCTGGCGTGTGGTGTAGATACCGAAAAGCCTCTTAGTGCCTGTAATATGCTGGAGCTTAACAGCTCTGTAGGAATGAAAGTGCAAAAAACCCACCAAACTCAAAAGCTCAGTGTCATAAATTTTAACTCTAGTGAAGAGAATTCTGTAAATACAAGAAAGAAAGGCAAGAAGAAGGAAGAAGAGGGGGGGGGAAAAGGAAAAAAAAAAAGGAAAAGGTTTTCAAGCAGCTTGGATGTTACTTAAATACTTCTTAGCAGAGTTTCAAAGTCAACCTGTACAATCAGACAGAGAAAACTTCAAAGGTATTTCCCCTCTCTTTTATATAAAATATATATGACCATTTCCTCAGTGGTTTTTAGCAAAATATGGTGGTTCTATAATATTTCTTTTTATCTCATCATGTTCCAACGATGAATCATTTGCCACTGTTAAATATTGATCACTGGTGCATATTAGTCAGAGTTGATTGCTTTGTGACTGATACTGATTATCTGTATTGATCTAGACTGAGTCCCTCCTCTAAATGACTCCGCTGAATGACTCTGAAGACTCCAGCATCTTCTGGAGAGTCTGAATACTGCTCAGATACTCAGAGGTTTCTGCAGTCTCTAGAACAGCCTGGTCTGAAGCCTTAGATCAGACATGTCCTAACTTGGGAGGGTTCAGAGTCAAAACTTGGACCTGAATTTCCCTGCATTTCCCCTTCTATTTCAGGCCTTGGGAGCTGGAGGGCCATTAAGTGATCGCTCTCTTGCTGCTTTTGTAGGCAGGGATGGGCACAGTCCTACATGAATCAGGGACAAGGACAGTGTGGGCAGGTTGTGGAGAACCCTGCTCCAGCAGCTGGGGACAGTGTGTGCTGTGCTGGCAAGAGAGAGCAGTTTAAAGACTCCTGAGCTCCCCCATGGCCATCTGTGCCTACACAAACACAGGACTGGGTTTTGCCATGAGCTGGTAAGGAGAGATTGAATAGGTGGGGTGTGAATGCAAAGTGCATCAAGTTCTGCTTAGGATTGAACTCTCCTTGAGGCAGAGCATCTTTGCGAAGCTAAACAAGTGCTAGATTTACAAGTGACTTGGAGCTCTGGTCAGAGAAGGTGAATGTACTCTCATCTGTCACCTTGGTGTAAAGCTGGGGTAACACCACTGGAGATTGGTAACAAGCATCTGAATAAACAGAGAGAATGCAGGATCAGTGCCCAGAAAATCTGTGAATAGAGAGATAATTGATTACCTTGTTCTGGAGAGCCTTGAACTTTTAAGTCTGTAGGAGCTGTGCCTTTCCAGACAGGTTTTCTGTACGGCGAAGAAAGCACTGCTTTCCTGGGTGTGCAGCACACTCCAGCTCTTTGCAAAGGGGAGGGAGAGGTCTATTTATGAAATCAGGTAGATATCGAGAGGGAAATTGTGATAGCTTAAGCCTACAAACTTGATAGAGTTTTGCTAATACAGGAGAGAGTGTTGGTGCTTGTTTATGGATATACCATAAGACTGCAGGTAATCAAAGTCATAGTGAGCTCAGCTAAGGTAAGTAAACAAAGCTGCTGAGTGGAATACCCAGGCTCCTGGGCTTAGTGCAGGGAGCAGGTCCATGCTTTTACAGGTGTGCCTGGCTCCAGAGCTAACAACTTGGGGTGCAAGGCAATCCAGAGTCGACAAAGAACATGGCTGTGTCCATATGTGCTGACTTTGTTACTGGCTGTCACTGCTAGAAAGAGCATGTGGACGGCTGTCGTCAGAGTTGTACCAAAAGAAAGCTCAAAGGGGTGCCAGCTTGGCTTTTTTTTTTCCTCTCACTCAGCTGCACTGAAGCCCGACGCCTCTGGTAGCCAGTGGTGGAGCAGTGAGAAGCTGGTTTTGTGCTGTGCTTTTACGGGAGAAGCCTGGCTGCATTAACTCTTACTAAAACAAGAACCTAGGCAACTTAAGCAAAATCCAGTGATGGAGGTCAACTCCACAGAAGCCAGCAGCAGCTCCCAGGGAGGCACCAGCTGGGTGGATCTTACCCTTGTCACCTGCACTGAAACCGTGACTTTCACAGAAGTGGTGGCAGAAGAGGAGTGGGGATCCTTTTACTATTCCTTTAAGGTATTCTTTTAAGGCGTGCATTACTTTTCTCACATTCTTGCAGTTTTGGAGCATTTTCATCACGTATGTGGGGAGGCAACTGAGATCATTGAACTTTTTTTTTACCAGATATTGGTAGTTTTTTTCCCTGCAAAGACAGCTGACAGCATGTGTGAGGCACTAACTGAAAAAGCTAAATACTTGTAGAAATTGGACTTCAGATTTACATGTCTTAGCTAACTCTATTCTCTTCCAAGAGAGGATAGTACTATTTTTCTGTAGAGGTATTTTAATTATACATGCACCTGTAGTCAAAAGCTTGTATTATTTTTAACACATTTTTAAATGTAATTTCATGATATAAATGACATAAGGGATTTATTTTCAATTTTCCAGTTGCAACAAACATTGTACACAAGTGAGATGGGGTTTTTGTTGTTTGGGGTTTTTTTAATCATGAGGGATAGGTTCTAATTTGTTTGTATGTTTGTAAATTGAGTGGGGGTTGCAGTATCTTTTGAAAGCTGTTGTTAAGAATGCACTGGATGAGTCATTCAGTAGTGAATGTTGTTGAATTGAATGGGAAGTGTATTCAGTTACCTCCAAAACTAAACATCACCCTAGCAATATGTGAATGTAGGAAAAGGATTAGAGAAGTTCTGAAGTTCATATTTCCTTCAGATTTCTATGCCTGTTGCCATTGCTTAATTGCATTCTGAATGCCATGTGTCGCTTTACTGTTATGGCATGCTGTACAAGTGTAAGTTATTAAAAAGTCTGACTAGGACTACCCTGCCATTCCTTCTGGAGCTTGGGACCAAAGAGATCAATTTCAGCTGGAAAAATACAGGCACTTATATAATCTGACAACATGTGAGGTAAAAGGGGATATATTCAGAAGCAACTTTGGTATCTGTGAGATTGGCAGTGCTCTGACACAGTCCTAGTGAAATTGCAGCTGGTTCCCACCCCGATAAAGAAAGAGATGATCCATAGTTCTGGTCTTAATTAATGAGGGTCTCTTTTAACATGTTGTTGATAATTGCTAAGATAGTAATTCCTACTTAGGATTTCAAGGGTGAAAATTATTTTTTATTCTTTTTTTTTCCTCTCCATGTTAGACTCCTAAAATACCCTTGAAAAAAAAATCAGAAGGGACTAGCAAAGTACTTTTAACAACTTTCTCTTTATCTCCTGTCTTCTTTTCACAGTTAGGGCTGTAAATCTGAACAATGTCATGGGATCAGTATTTTATAATGGTAAAAGTGACAATTAATTCCATGATTAGAAAGTCCCCAGGCAGAAAAATGCTCGTTAATAGGAGAGATTGAGTATATTACAATAATTAGGAAACCAAGAATAGTCATGCATGCTCATCCATTGCTAAAGGAAATGATTCTGTAGCCGAGAGCTTCTCATTAGACTTGCACTTGAGTCTCTGCCGGATGCCTGGCTCTGGCACATATAGCATGAACTTTGCAAGGAGACTCACTGATTTCACATCAATTACTAGCTGTTGATAGGCATGGAAATATTTTGACTCTAGAGACGAGTGACAGCTGGTGCAGCTGTAGGAAAGGAAGGAGAAAGCACCTGCTCTGATGACTACAGTGCAGGGAAGACAGGGCTCCCTGCCAGCAGTTTCAGCACTCTGTAAAACTCATTTGTGGAAGGTACTGCTGATACCTGTTTATTCATCTGGTTGTCTTCCACCAGCTCTGTCTGTGTTGTGGCTGTATCCTTGCCCACTTCAGAAAGCCAAGCCGCATCGCCTACCTCTTTACAAGGTAGTAGTCAAGCAGCTAAAACAATATAAGTTTCAGTTTGGAACAGGTTGAAAGAATTTTTAAAACAGAGTTCAGTGTTCAAAATGTAGCTTACAAGTAGGGTTTGGGCCTTTTACTGGGATTTTCAAACACACTGTAGCCTGTGGCTGACTGTGAAGGCAGGGTGGACGAGTGGCCGCTACACAGGTTGACCCCAGAGCCTGTGTGCCAGGGTGCAGACAGAGCACACAAGCTATTTCTGCTTGGAAAATTCAGGTGTAACCTATCTTACCATGGCAGTCATAGGAAAACATGATCTAAACTGATAAACAGAGACTAGGGAGTGACATCCCCTACCTGTGTTAATGGCTTTTTAATGATTTTACCCAACGACAGCTGCGTAGGGTATCTCACATGCTGTTCAAACTACACGAGCATGCACTGGTGTCTTCTTCTCCTCTCAAGCTGCCTTTGCCCACCCCAGGTAGTGTCTGTGTTATACTCTGGTGGCAATGTGACAAAAGTAAAATAACATGCCTTAGAGCATTTCAGTGCCAGAAAGTCCTGTTACTGGCTGAGCTGAGTGCTTCTCTTACGGAAAAAAATGAGCTTCTGTCTATTCCTCTGATTAACAACTAAACCCTGCACAGTTTCAGATTAGAGAGTGTTTTGCCAATTCAGGTTTTTGTTGATTTTTTTGGGGGGGGTAGGGTTTTGGTTGATTTATTTTAGCTTAAAATTGGAGCATTTCCTCCACTTAGAGGAATGCAAAGTATCTTCTGGTAGTCATTACTATAGAAGGGCCAGCTGCTTACCAAAGCTTTGCTAATGAAGTCTGATTTGGGGCCATGTGAGCTAAATAGACTGACTCTTTGCATACAGAATTGCAGCTTTTGGGGCAGGACTGGGTGTATCCATTGTATCCATGCACCATTCAGCACGCAAGATGAGCTGGTTCCTCCCATGGCAAAGGCACTGCCTCATTCCCACAGGCATTTAGGTCTTGCTGCTGTGTTATGAAAAATCATCCCTGAAAACCCAGACCATCTTTCTTCCTGGGTACGTTTCTATGAGGTATCCAGCTAGGTTGCTGTCTTAAACTACAAGGAATTCTGCTGGCTGTTTCAGCACCTAATTCAGAACAGATGTGCAAATTGGCATTAATTGCAGCTCCAACCTCCCAGGCCAAAGGAGAGTTCATTACATCCCTTTACAGTCTCCTCCATATGTGCTTAATCCATGTGTAAAAGGGCACTAAGTGAGCATCAACCACACCTGCCAAATACAGTAGCCCAGAAAGAGCAGAAGTCAGCTGAACACCTGTGGCCTTCCTCTGCTTTAGGACTTTCTTAACTCTGCAAACCCGATAAGGTACAAACCAGAAACCTGCCTGGAGAAAAGCTGGAATCTCAGAATAGGTTTGGCCCGATTTTCAACAAGGTTTCGGAGGTTTTGTCAGGGCTGGAGGATGCATCTCCTCAGGCACTCAACAGCTCAGGAGCTTCCACAATGGTAGGAGCATGTGCTTGTCCTCAGAAAGATTGGGTAGGGACAATTTTTATTTTAAGGGCTCTGCTGAGAAAGGAGATGCTCTGCTTTTATGCAGGAAAATAAAGTTTGGAGTGCTCAAAAGGAGAAAACTCATGGTTGCTGTTCCTTTCTCAGTGGGACTGTGTTCCCACCATAATTTCCTCCCTCCCAGCAGAACTGGGAATCCATCAAGCAGTACTTTTTGATTCCTGCTGTGTAGGGTTGAGTCCTCACCCGTGCAGCAGGACACAAAGGTTTTGTTGTTTACATCCAAAGTTGTTGGGAACTCCAATGTCTTGCTTGCCAGTTGGAAACTCCAATCACTGATCCAAATGTTGACACACCCCTGTCTCTGGCCCCATAATCCATGGTCCCTGTGCCATGCAGCATTAGCACAGCAGTGACACTGAAGTGTTACAGCTCTCTGGAGGACCTGTATGCCTGTCAAAACCATCACAAATTATTTTAAATATATGTCTTTGACTGTCCTCCCCCCACATTGTAGCGTTCCCTGTATCTGTGTGTTTTAACCCATGTGGCTCAGATATTGAACAGAACAGCACAGCCTAGCTCAAGTAAGCACAGCTCTAAGAACATGGGCTGCTTATCCATGGAGCTAACGCTCTTTGCAAAGCTCAGGGTTTACCATCTCCAGCAAAGAGCTGAGGAGACCATGTTGAGAGGTTTTGTAGGACTATCCGGTTACATGGATTTGGCTCCAGGTGTTCTCAGAGACTGTTGAAGTCACAGTCTGATGTCTCTATACTTTCATCCAAATGTAGGAGTTGCTTTATCTCCTGAAAAGCATTTGCTTATGCTATTGTTCATTCTGATTTTCAAGCAAATATGACAGTGCATCCCATCATTGAATACATAATAGAAAAATAATAATGGGGGCTGTCAAATTTCTGGAGTAATCTCTGCAAATGCAATCACACATTTTAGAAAATAGACATATCAAATAATTCAGAGGTAACTTTGCAATCTTTCAGTGGGGGGAGAGGAGGGGGATTAAGTTTACACAAATAAGGTGTCAGGGACTGCTGAACACAGCCTCTGCAATATGTTGTAATGACTGTTGCTATTCCTGAGATGCTGCACTGAGAATGATCTCCTTGGGAAACTGCTGCTGCAGTGCTGTTGGCCAGGCTGGCCTCATCCAGCAGCTTAAATGCAACACAGAAGTGATCTGGCAGTACCACAACCCAACTGGGAGCAGCTCTGAGCCAACAGATTTGGGCTGTTCTACACTAGCAACCCTCATATTACTGTCCCTGTGCTCCACACAGGCACATGGTTTGCACCTGTCTGCCTCTCCTATATAAATATGTCTAGAAAGTATAATTTTTTTACATTTTTTGAGATATTTTAATTTTACAGATTAGGCATACCTAATAATTTAAAGTGATTAAGAAAAACAACACTTTACACTTTTAAGTAGGGCTGTCAAAATCATACAATTATGGATGGAACTTTCAGTGACCTAATATTATCTTCTCACATTGAAAATATTCTACGAAAAAAATAGATAGGTACACCGTTAAAAATTTATGTCTCCTGATGACATTTAAATCAGGACTATCTGTGTAATTCTGTGGAAGTTTCCTAGAGCACAATGGGTAAAACATTCTGCAGTAACTGAACAGTACTGCCCACATTTGTTATCTGTCATGTACCAAATCAGAACAGAATGGCAAATAAGAACTATTTGGTAATAGAATTGAATTAGGTACATTTGTTACTGTCACCGTCACACCTATGTAGAATTTCAGGGCAGGGTGAGGGCTTGTTCAGCTGTTGAGGTTGGAAAGTTCACTACAATTACCATGCATTAGACTGTGTGCACTGAAGGGAACCTGTTCATCCATGGTGGTGAAGTCAGAGCTAAGAAACAGGTTTTCTAAAAAACCAGAGGTTCACACAAACAATATATACAGCTATGCTAGATTTCAAGAAGATGAGAAAGTAATCTTAATAACAAAACTGACCCTTTCCATGAGAAAGTGTCCTGATTTAGTGAATAGACTTTCTCATCTTGTCTGTTTCCCCAAGCCTAAAGGGAAGAAAATATTATAGATCTTTCCTCTATGTAACGCATTAACATTCCAGACTATGGGTGGAATACCATATTGATACAAACTAATGCAAAACTGCTTCTAAGTTCAACAGAACAGAAAAAACCAACTCGTGTTCCTTCCAGCTGTGTGTTATTTCCAATGATAAGGACTCCTTGGGAAGTGACTGTTGCCAGCACCTCTGATGTGCTGTGAAGGTTTCAAGTGGCAATGCATGCCAGCATTGCCAGAGTGTCCCATAACCTTGTGCTGGGAGGATAACGCAGGTAGTCAGTCAGAACGCAGCTCAGTGAGGCAGCCTCTGCACAGGGGATAGGAGGGCTATCGAGCACAACCCGTAGCATTTAAATGAGAAAGCAGCAGTCTGAGAGTCAAACCTGGGGCTGAACTAGTGTTTACGCACTTTGAATCAGGCTCCATCCCAGGCAACAATAATTAAAAAAAAAAAAAAAGAACTCCCGGAGGGCTTTTCGCCTGCCCAAATGTGTTTCTCTCAAATTCATTCAGTATGGAAGAACTTTCAAAGACGAAGTATAAGACTTAGCTTTGAACTTTCTTTTTTACCTTTCTTACCTTCACATGAGTTTTCGCTGGGCTTTTAAGTGGCAATCAAGTTGTTTTCCCAAAATTTTCAGGAACATCTTGTGTGAACTCTGTGTAGAAACATCTCAGTTTTGCCTTGCTGGACGGAGAACCTTCTTTCAAACATATTTGTATTACAGGGGTGGACAGTCCAGCTTCCTGCTGCTTGTGACAGTTAAGGCAGAAATTTCAGTGATCTTCCCAGTTGTTTGAGCATACTTCCTTCTTATTGAGACAAGGCCTATCAGGAAATCAATCAAGAATATTTCAGCCATTTTTTCAGCTTTTCTTTCCTTGAGCTTTAGGAGATGACTTGAATTAATAATCTAAATCTTCACATTCAGGTGATTAGCATTTGCTGTGTGAAGCTTGCTTCTAGCCCAAGTGTTCTTTTTGTTGTGCCTCATCTTGTAAGATATTTGGTGCCCCTTACTTTTTTTCCTTCTTGACTGTCAGAATTGTTGTCTACAACTAAAGTATACGCAATGCACCTACAGCTTTTCTTCAAGCAGATTCCTGTTAGGTTGTGGGGTTTTTTTCACAACCCAACCTGTGTAGAAAATTTCAACACAGGAAGAAATATGGATGTTTCCTTGGCCGTTTAATCAAGTTTTTTCTCTTCCTGTGTATTAAAGAACCTTTATTTTGCAGATGGTAAGCATAACCATAGTCATGACCCATGCAGTGGCATCACACTTCATTTCTGAGAGCCCAAAGTTTAAGCTGGTCACACCTGGCAGTAATTCTTCATGTCAGGACTCCAAATTAGTATAAGAAAAATGCCATCTTATACTTTTAAAGTCCTTTTTCCTAAGACTTATATATTTGTGCCCTTTCTATGCCAGTAGCCTTTATACCCATACTCTTTACTTGCAGAGCAAACTTTAATTTACGTAGAGATTCCCAGAATTATCTGAGCTGTTTATGTTTCTGTGATACAATAAATAATATGCAACATGTGTAAAATATTCATCATTATGTCTGTGTAAGTACCTTTTAGTTTTAAGAATATTCCTTAAGGAAATAGGTCGTATGCATACTTCTGTGTGTGCATAATAATTCAAGTAGAGAAGAACTTCTGGAGGGCGCCTGAACCAACCACTTGAAAGCAAATTCAAACTATGTCACATTTCTCAGGGCAATGTCTATTCAAATATCTCCAGGGGCGGAAATCCCACGGCCTGTCTGAGTTCCCATCCCAGTGCTTGATCACCCTCATGAAGAACACTTTTTCCCTAATGTCTTATCAAGATAACCCATTTTGCAAGCCTTATTTGTGCATTCTTGCCCTTTCCTTGTGCACATCTGAGAAGAATCTGGCTCCATCTTCTCTGCACACTCCTGCTAGGTAACTGTAGGCAGCACTTAGACCCCAGAAGGCTCCTCTAGGGTTTCTGCTGTGGAGGAGTCTGGCAGTATGGAAAATAAGTGTTTTATTATTTTTGCTTTGTTTATTTATTTAAAAAATCTATGAATTATATCAGAGTTTTAGCTAGTATCTTTAAAACTCCCTAATCGGGTTAATGAGTGTATTTCTATGTTTCCTTTCAGTGCTGCAGTCCAAAGTGCAGTTTGCCTTAGAGGTAAGCTGATTATAAATCCCTGATGGAAATCAGTCAAACTGCATGGCACCTGTCTGCCTCTGGAAAATTAATCTTCCTGGTTTGAGGGTTTTTTTGGTTTGATTTGGTTTGGGGTTTTTTTTTTTGGTTGTTGGTTTTTGTTTGAGTTTTTTTTTTAAAGGTTTTAAGTTTCCATCCTACATGAGGGATGTTAAAATAGCAAATCTGTCCTGAACATTTTCAGTTTTCAGTGTTGGAAGACTCCACATCTTCTAAGCAGCATAAAAAAAAAAAAGCTAATCTAGACTACTCCATTTTTCTACATGGTCTGCAATCAATGTGATTATTTTAGAGTGAGAAAAGACTTTTCTGTTTGTTTTTCCCTCCTTCAAGAAAGTGAAGTGCAATCTACTAGTGGTGAACCTGACCATGAGCATGACAGTTACCCAATTTAACAAGGGGATTTATATATTCTTCTTGTGTTACAAACATTCTCACAATTTTTTTTGGCTTGCTCCATGATTGCAGGTCTCTTACAATCTCAATTGCTGCAATGCAAACCCCATAATTTTTAAAATATACCAAAGGCAAGATCATTTGTGTATTCCCAGAGTTTATCAACTGTCAAGAAAAAGCTGCTCAGAGACTTAAGCTGCTACTGGCTTGTGATATGAGGGATCAATGCCTCTTCTTTATCCAAGAGACCAAGAACATGGTGCAGGAAGACACCAGGACAGCAGGGCCATGAATTTACCACAGACCTGCTTTCCTCATATTAAGGGGCCAGTCAGATGCTCCAGGCGTGGAGTATCTCTCCCTCTTTTTCTATTTGCTCATTTCTTACCTGGAAACCTATTTTTTCCAGGTTGTTTCCCAAGCAGCCTCAGCAGCTAGAGCTAAACTGTTTTAGGATTGGGTTCGTGTTCAAGTACAAATAAGCTTTGTACATTGATAGTTGAATGTCTTATATTAAACAACTTCTCTAACATCAGACAAAGACTTTTGCACCTCAAGACATGAGGAACAGCACCTCCACTGGAATGGGTTATCAGGTTGTGCCGGTAAAGGACACAATAAAGGAAACTCTCACACCTGCTAAGTTCAGCAGAAAGAGGGAAAAAGAGAGACTTTCTTTACATTTCTCATACTTTATAGGGTTTTCAATTCCACAAGGGATTGGAGGACATGTCACTTCCCCCTCAATCCCACTGGAGAAAAAGGATGCTCATCAAACTTTCTCTTATCACAAAGGAATGAAAAACAGAAAATACGGTTAAATAAACGTTGGCTATTGTTTACATGAAACTCCATGAGAAAAGAATTCTGACTCCATATTATACACAGAAGGCTTTAGCAAAAGTGGGACAGCATCAGGTATATCCCCATTCCACAGCCGCAGCTGGTGCACCCCAGCAGACGGGATAGAAATCCTGAGAGATGACAAAGCAAGGAAGTTGACTGGGGAGAACTGGAAGGAGGGATGGCGTTGTGGTACCAAAATGACACCCAACATCTCCAAAAGGGTTTAACTATGGTCTTGATTAAAGGGCTTTGCAGGGGTGATCTTTGCCTCAAATATAAAGCAGAATACACCTCTTGTTAGACTTATCCCAGACTCCGGATTCAGAAATTTTATCAGAGAAACAAAATGACATGCCTCTTTTATAGCCAAAGGAAAACGCACACCATCTCCAGACAGGTTTTCTGACTTACATTTCACTCATGAAGAGGCATTTTTTTAATTGACTAAAACTCATTTTAACCTTATAGCAAATTAGCAAAACACGAATATGCACTCTGGATGTCAAGCATTTCCATGCTCCAAACACAGCAACCTTGTAGAACAGCAGCACGTGCAATGGCTCTACTCAAGCCAAGGAAATCCTCTTGATTTTCATTTCTTGGTGACCTTA
Organism: Platysteira castanea; assembly: GCA_013397175.1. Classification (NCBI taxonomy): domain Eukaryota; kingdom Metazoa; phylum Chordata; class Aves; order Passeriformes; genus Platysteira; species Platysteira castanea. The sequence goes on along the minus strand of VYXC01004103.1, from coordinate 1,329,263 downwards.
ATAATGTCAAGAGCATCTCTAGCTTTTCTAACCCGAAATAACTTCTGTATGACACTAGTCTCTCATGGTATTCTCATGTAGTGTAGTTATCAGTGCAAAAGAAGCCCTTGTCCAAAGAGGTTTGGGAGATATTATTATCTTCCTTTCTATCAGAATGCTTCTGATGTTTGCACAACATGATATTGAAGAATGTTTTCTGTAAATTACCTTGTCCAGTACTGTTACTAAGAAACGATTTTTGTTTGATGAATGAACAAGACATGAAATTAAACACTACTATGTCTAAGCAACCTGAAGATGATGAATAAAACTAGAGAAAATTCAGCTGGAGTGAAATTCAAGGATCCATCAGCTATCTCTCTAATCTAATAACTATTTTTAAGACCTTCACAGATGGAAGTTTTACTGCCTCAATCAATCTCTCTATCTATGATATCTTTTTAAGTCTTTTTTTTTTCTTTTTAAATTTTCATCCTGAATTCTGTGCTGTAGTTTTGATTTTTGTCCAGTCTGCAATGGATCTAAAGAAGAGATTAGTCCTTTTTTTTTTACATCAGTCTTTTTGTGTCCTCGAGGCTTTGTTCATCTTTTCCTGCAGTCGGCTTTTCCTGGACTTAGCACCTTGATTCATTCAGTCGTTTTGCCTGACTATATCCTTTAGGTCAACTCATCGCTGTGTGTCTCTCTTGAAGTGCTGTGCCCAGGAGTGGGCATGGCCCAGTGGAAGGGTTAGAGCAGAGGCACATGAGCCTAGTGTTGATCCCAAAGTGGTGGTGGCTGTTGCTCTCATGGTAGGGTGATGTCGTGATGTTCTGGGGCACTTTGCGCGTGTGCTGCCTGTGAGGGTTGATGCTTTGGAGGCTGGTCCAACCAAGTGTGATTACATCCACTACACTGTAGTCCTGTACTTCTCCTTTGCTGGACAGCATCTTGCTTTTTTCCCAGTACCTGTTTCCAATTCATGAAGATAATTTTTAATTTTAATCCTAGCCTCTGCAAAGGGCTTTATCACAGTGGGCATCCTATTAATAACCATGGAAGTTTTCTTTCTGCAAGTTAACAAAGATTGAGAGAGGCTGCGGCGATTTAAGTTGCCTATTGTTATGGCTCCTTAATCCCTAGGAATGAGATCTTTTTCCCTTTTATCTGAATGGCAGCCCCCACAAATAGATTAATAGAAATTTTGTCTTTATTACTTAGTCATGGGCTTTCAGACTTACCTCGATTTTCAGAGTTTATATCTTTTAAGTTATCTTTGCAGTCCGGTTTAATTTCTAGAGTCTAATAGTACTTAAAAGCATTTCTTTTAAATTAGTAGAAGGGATTTAAACCGACCATTTGTGCTGTGCTCCTGTGGTTGGGAAACACCTTTCTAACAGTCTCTGGTGCTCCATAGCTACTTCTTCTGTGGGAATCATAAAAAGATTTGAGTGTCAGATCCTTGATCTGTTTCTATCCATATCATTAGAATACAGGAATATAGAATTCCTTTCAAGAAAATGTTCTTCTGATTTTATACGGAGGAAAATGGGAACAAGTCTAGTCCCTTTGTTTTCTTCAGGTTTTCTGAAATGGAAGAAACAAAACAAACTCTGAGGAGAAATCACGGATTTCAAGGACAAAAATGATGTGAAATCTTCCCTTTTATGATTTTATTGTCTTCCAAAAAGACATTTCTTTCCAATTCCTGTACTAAGAAGAGCACACCCATAAAAAATAACTTTACCATATCTCTGCCACACATTTTGAAGGAAATTTGTTTCCAAGAAATTCAAGAAATTTGCAGATACCCACAAAAGGTGGATTTAATTTTTTAATCTAAAAGCTCAGTGTCTAGCTCACACAAGCTGTCTCATCTAGGTCACTATATAATCAGGTGGAGACAGGCCATCCCAAGGTAGGTGAGATGAGTGGTGACTCATCTCTGAGACACTGCTGTTACCTAGACAATACTATGACAATTTAGAATAGTTGCATCTCCTTGGAACTTAAAAGTTAGGTGAGATGACATGAATGGTAGATTATGCTTGTGAAAATCATCGTGTTGTGGAAAGTGAAATCCTCTCAACAGAGCCTTCATTGTTTGCTTAAGCTGATCTCTGGGCTCAGGCTCAGAGTGCAGCCTCAAATTGCTCCTCATCAGTTCTTGCTTTCCCTGCATGAAAGTAGTGCTGCATGTTAAGTGTTTTCTGAAAAAAACGAGGTAGTGTGGCTCCCCACCTGGAGCAAAGCTGAGGCTGGTTCCCGGGGAAGGCTGCCCAGGGGGACGATGGGAGGGACGAGGAGGGACTATGACCGCTGGCCAGGAGGGGGCTAAGAGCTGAGGAGGCACTAAGGCTAATTACAAAGAAAAAAGGTCTATGTCCCTGCTCCATTCCTTTCATTTCACCTTCCCTCCCCACGCTCGCAAGTGAGTTATTTTGTTTGCAAGCAGAGAGAGCTCTGGTTTCTGCTCACCCGCGGTGGCTCCCAAATGCTTTTAATGAGTGTCCTCTTCTGCTCTACCAGCAGACCAGTCAGGTAAGTGGGGTCTCGCTGACAGCATCCTTCCCCCAACCTCCTCAGGACAGGTCCTTGGGGTCACGTCTGGGGGGCACCCCTCCTCAGCTGCATCCCTCACCTGCCTCCTCCATTTTCCTCTAACTCCCGCATTATGGGTGTGCTGTCTGGAACTGGAAGAACTGCACTGACATAACCTAAAACTCACCCCAGTTGCTAGGATGTAAAGATTGGGTGTGCACTCACCAAACAAGCAAATGTGGACACATACCCTGTGGGTCTTGCAGCCAGAGCATCCTGGTGCTTTGAGAGCACGAATAGCTTTCTTACTTTGTTTTCTTTGTACACACACCACTAGGGGACGTTTTGTCATCACGTTTCAGTCGCTACACAATTATACTTTTCCTTAGTGGGTCATGCTTCCTTTTCAGTCTTGGTGCACATCTAGATCATGGAGTGGATGTCTGAATTTCACAGGGCTCATGAAGCACCCAGACTCACTGAAGTTGGGAAAGAGAGAAGTACTTATTTCACCCATTTCTCCAAAGGAGCCCATCTATCAACATTCCTTATGAAGTGAGACAGCTGGTTATTTCACAGCTTGCTGGAGCAGTACAAGAAAGCTGAGGGCTGACTCGTTTTAGCACTAGCTGTGGGATACAGACACTGCTAGTGGTTTTGTGAAGAGAGAAGTAACATACAGCTACTGCAAACCAAACTGGAATGAACATCACTAGCAGTGATGCATGTTAAGTGTTTTCTGAAAAAAACAAGAATGTCTTTTAGACTAAATAGTTGGAATCAATTGGCAAAACTCAAATTTTACTCCTATTTTCCATTCTCATCTCATTTGTCTGAGGATAAGTGACTGTCTTAACCCAAGTCACAACCCACCCACCCATCTATGTGCTTTTTCCCCTCTCTCTAATGCAGACAGAGCAACTAGTGACTCTTTGGATTCTCTTTATTGTCACAATTGCTGGAAATGCCACTGTGCTCTTCTCTACCTGGAGGAGGAAGAGGAAGTCTCGAATGACCTACTTTGTTACTCAGCTGGCAATCACAGGTAGTGTATGGGAGGGGAAAGGGCATCTGACCTATGCAGGAATCACTATTAAAATGACAAATAAGAAAATGCGAGGTGAGTAGTGAAGAATTCAGTTGCCACCTAATGTCCAGTTGCTGTTTGCCATAAAGCAAATGGATGGCTGTTTATCTTAGGGTTCAGTCTGACTCTGATCTAAAAAGATGTTGCTAGATGTAGTAGTATGCAGCAGCTGCAAGTCATTGATGTCACTAAATCTTATCTTCCAGTCTGAGTTTGCATCCGTGTTTCCCAGAAGCTATGTCTCCAGCTGTTGTCATGGAACTGCTTAAATTAAACTAGTTTAAGATGAATCTCTTGTGTTTTTCTACTAAAACTACTCCATCAATTATGCTGCTGCAGTGAAGAGTGAAAATAACTTCATATTGTCCGGTTTAACAAAGTAAGGGAAATAGAACAATATAAAGGTGGAGAGGAATGCATTTAGATTTTTTTTTTTAATGGAAAAAGGATGCCGATCCAAGGACTTTTTAGTTTTTAAACAGAATGTAAAACGTACAGAAGGCTGGTTTGTAAAATGTCAGTCTCAGCAAGAAGAAAAAGAAAGGAGCATAAGCAGCTCATTGTTTCTTCGTGGTCTTGAATGGACTACATTTGTGGGGGTTTAAGTTTCTCAAGGGAAAATATGTGCTGTTTCTATAACAGTGTCCTGCTACTAATCCCTGCTTACAAGGCATCTGTGTTGTGCTGTTTGTGTATATAGGACATATTTATATTCCTTCTATTGCTTTTTTATTTTTTGTAAGCTATGGTAGGAATTACAGCACTTTTTCACTAAAGAGCCATTTAGTATATGATTTCCCAACAGTACTGCATCCTCCTTTGTCTGTTGTACCTGTGTTTAAACTGGAAAAACAAAGGACTATGCTGCCCAATTTTCAACATGCATTTTTTCAAATAGATGAACTCCTGCTGATGGTCTCAACCACACCTGCTCAGGGGCATGTCCAGTTTGAAGAACTACTGTCATCTGAAACAGATAGACCAGGGTGTGCAAACTGATGCAAAGAGGCAGGCCTGTAACTACAGGTGATGTAAGAATTCTTGCAAGGTGAGGAGGTGAAGGTTTGCAGTGGCTCCTCTTCTGAAGTGCTGACAGCTAGTTTTCCTATTTGCCTGAGTCATCTGTAATAAATGGTTTTACTTATCTCAGTTGTGACCTTTATGTCCCTTCCTTCATGTGCCAGCGGTATTTACCATCAGGTAAGGCAGGTCAATACAGCCTCACCTCCAGCTTGGAAACTCAATCACAGATCAAACACTACAGTGTTCACACGAGTTTCAAAATAAACAGTCTCTGCTCAAAGAGTTCCCAGTCCCAGATGAATGGAATGTACTCAGGCAACCAAGCAGAAGTACATGCAAAGAGCAGACGAGCAGAGGAAGCCCCAGATGGACACCATCCATTTTCTACTTGCTGTCAGGTGTACTGGGGAGGCTACTGCTGTTGCTGTGCTGGATAAGGGTCTGAGTGGGAATTTTGCCATTTTGGACCCATAGGAAAGAGGACTTTTTGTATTAGAATGGAGGTGCATGGAGGACTATTCACTAGGGGTTTAAATACTGTCTGCATGAAGGGAGATGAAGGCATTGCAAGTGCAGTTCTGAGGGAGCTGAAATAATCAGTGACAGTGGCAAAGACAACAAGGCAAATATACCATTAAATGTGGGCAGAAAGTAGTGTTGTACAGCTGATACTATAATTTGACTGAGGTCCATGAGCTTGCTGATTCTTCTGACTTCCCCTTCCCTAAAATTATCCCTGACTTTTAGAATTGCCTGAGTTCAACAGCCTGTTCCATTTTATATTACAAAAATTCATATAGCAAACTCACTTGACATTCACATCTGCAAGGTTAAAAGAAGTAACTCCAGCTTAAACAGCAAGGCTCCTTTCAAGCCATGTCGACTTCTTTTTTTTAGAACTCTAATTTATCATCCCGCACCAAGACTGCCTGTCAGTATTTTGGCAAAAGAAAATGACTTAATTCCTGAAATGGAGCCATTTCACTTTCTTATCTTTAGAAATATTATTAAGAACAAAGCAAGCTGGCAACAGCCATCATCCTTTCACAACAAGTTATGAGGTAGACGCAGAACATTATGAAAACACTGACTTGTCACATTGCTTTGACATGCCAAGCATATTTAAATCCTACCAACTAAAGCCTAATCTCCTTACAAACAGTTTCTGCTTAGTCAATATTGCTGCTTCCATCTATTTTGAGGTTCTTAAAATATTTATTATTTCAGCCCCAGTAGAAGAAAGAAGAATAATGGATATAGCTTTATCAATGCAGGCATTTCAAAACCATTTAAAAAATTTTTGTCTATTGATCTGTGGCTCAATAGTTGAGTAGTGCCCTCAATTCTCACATTTTCCCGCTAATGTAGTACCAAAATTAAATTAAAATACAGCCTGTGTGTTAGAATAAACAAGGTATTCAAAGCAAAATTGTGCATAATACATGAATAGGAAGTGAGTGCTGTTGTTCTTCTTGACTGGTAGCCAAGTCAGATGCAGATGAGAAGTAACTAACTGATTGAGGCTTCTTTCAACACTGACAGTGACTCAACCCACTCAACAAATCTAGAGAAGACTCTTACTGATCCCTTACTACATCATAATTCAATGTGGTGCTCAAGGTTGAAGGAATCTGTAGGAATGTGAGTAATCCTTTCAACTTCAGAATGCTTAGAGGTGCTGCTGAAGCCTGGATTCACAACATTTCACATTAAATATACACTTAAACAATGCTTGTGTCAGTACCACATTTAAGTGTATGTCTAACTCTCAGTTCATGCATAAATCTCTTTGAAAGTATCTGGGAATTAAGCGCTAGGAAATCAACTAAGAGTTAACAGCTGATCTGAACAATAGTACTAATCACTTAGCATCAGCTAATTTAGCAAAGAGGAATATTGCCATATTTGCCTTGTGTTCAGTTTTCAGTTTGCCTTTGGGCATATTCCTCTTCTGTAAATATGTTTTTCTTAGAAACAAGTTCGTCTGTGCAGAATGAAACTAAAGCTAGGTTTCCTACAGATTTCTATCTCCAAGGTAATTTAGTTTCTCAGAAAGAGCAAGCTCTGAAGATTACCCTGTGAGGAGGGTACTTCTAAACACTTTTCCCCAAATAGATTTCTTCTGAGTTCAGCACAAGTTATGCTCACGGCGTAGCTATCTCTCCTGGCAGGAAATCTCTCACATCTTCCTCTACCTGATGCCATTTCATATAACTTCAGAGTCTTAGTGTTTTTAAGATGTTTGCCTCCAACTGAAATCACCAAGTAGTTCAAGATCAAAGACTAAGATGAGTTCACAGTTGCTGTATAAAGCTGGAAATATTGAAGGGAGATATTGTTGTTTTCAGAAAAGATGGTTTGTCAGCACATTTATATCTGTATGGGTCAGTTTACCCAGCTCTACCAAATGCAGGCCTTCTTAAGTTTTCTCTCAAAGTATAAAAGCAGTGGACATGAGCATATATCAAACTCAATTATTTGAGTAGTAGTGGATAAGGAATGTAATTTAAGGGCCAAGGAGTTAATTCAGTAAGAACTGTTATTATTTGACCAATTCCAAAACCAATCAAGCAATACATTAAAAAAGTCTGCTGAAAGAATTTTGCTTCTCATTATTTTCCATTCAACTTTAACTACTACTGACAGAGGAATGTATTTATGTTCCTTTTATTATGTTGACCAGAAGTACGTAGTTTATTTAGATCTTTTTCTCCAACATTAACGTCTGGAAAGTTGGAACTTGAAATGTCATGACCTTTAGCTCAGTGTGCTTCTCCTTCTCTTCCACCATTTAGCAGAGATCAGTACTTTAGGAACAGTGGTACATTTTGTCCATTGTTAGGGGTAGAAATACATGTAGGCACTTTACTGCATGCCAAATTTTAAGCTATAGTCTGACAGTCTTGTTTGGAAATACTTGCTTATGTAGGTATTGCTGTGGCTGTAATGAAGAAAGAAAATAGAAAGAACATCATCTAACTTCTGTGGTAGCTTACATATAAACAAAACCAAAAGGTGTTCTGTAAACATACGTAGCTACAATCCATATTATGGTATAAATACCAAATCCTAAGGGATGACTTGAGAAAGACATTAAAAAGAAAAGGAGGTAATTTAAACCGTGATATAAAGATATTTGTATAATTGCCACCTTCTTCAGTTGCTCCCAGAAAGCTGAAGGCCTTGGTTCCTATCAGCTGCACTCATTTTGTTCAGTGTTTGGTAAAAAGCCAATACACTCAGAACCTGCTACAAGAGGGCAGTGCAAGCGTATGGGTGGAAATAGACTCTGCTAAAGCAAAGTGTTTATTTCTGTGCTGCTTCTGCCCAGAGAGAGCATGACTGTGAGACTAAAACCAACTGGGCTCAATCACTGACTTCTACGATGACTTTGGATAAGATGACTGAAGGCAGAGACTACCAAGTAATTTTCTGGTTAAATGCACTAAATAAGTGCATCTAAATGTGCAGCTACAAGAGTTAGACATGAACAGATTTTGTCCTTCTTTTCTTCTTCCTTTTTTTTTCCCCTACACCAAAACTACTAGGGCACTGACTGCTTTAATGGACTGTGCCTGTCCTTCAATAATTTTCTTCATTGTTCTATATAACTTGAAGGAATGAAGATGACTTGTTACTCCATGATCTGTAGAAAAGCTTAATATAATAACACCATTACCAAAATTAACATGTAGAACATTATTAACAGATAATGGTCTCTGTTCCAGCTTTTCATCTGGAAAATGGTACTTGGAATATTTCTGCACTTCAGAGAAATCATACATACAAATTTATCAGTTTTACAAGTACCTTAGACATCACAGTGATTATGAGCATTGGAAGTTAATTGCACAGAGCCAATTATCAGCTAAATCAGCAAGTCACCTTAATGGGGGTGGATTGTTGGCAGCCATAAAATCTATAGAGTTTCCAGTTACACTGGAAAACTTGTGTATCTTGCCAGCTGGGTCTTGGCTGGAACCTGACAATATGATTTACATGATTCTCCAACTAAGACACAGAAACCTAATGCAGAAAACTGAACGAATTCCCAGAAATCCATCTTCCTCCTCTTTCCACACTAATTGTCTGCTATTTGTGGGAAAAATATGAAGGCTGAGGAAAGGTGAGAGGTTTCATCATCCTACCTGCAGAGAAGAAGACTTGGAGGAAGTTACAATTGTACTGCAGAATTCATTGCTAAAATTGAAAGAAGGATGTGCATTTATTCTATTCATTATGTCCTAAAACCTCTTGAAAGTGTAATTAATGTAAGGAAACTGTCTCTGCTAATGGATCACATGTGTTCTGCACTGCATGCTCCCATTGCTGCTGAAAAGGGTTTGTCAAGACTGGGAAGAAAGAGTGTAATTTGTTAATATTCCCTCAGGCACAGACACTGACATTTTTCAGAGTACCCAATGGCATCCAAATTCCCCACTTCTGCAAGCAGCTTGATTCCCAAACACCTAGCTGGAAGTCTAAAAAACTCTGCAAATCACCCCACTGTACACGTGGCTTGAAAAAGAGAGAAAGAAATAGATTACATCCACCTTTCCTCCGTAGGCTATGGAAACCAGAGCATTTAGTACAACTTTCATTTTGCATTCACAGAATAAATGTTATTCAATTTACCAAGAGCAAAAATGGTCTCTGGGAGTAAACACAGCTATATTAGTATTGCTTATTCAATGCATCCCATGGAACTACGTTCCATGAATAAGAAAATTTGTTGCATGGCAGCATTAGTTGACTGGAAAAGAAGCAATCATTTTTCCATCCTCCTTCTGCCAAGAAGACTAATTCAGTAAGAGGAAAGCAACATGGGACTTACTTTAAGTTAGGTATGTATTAGTGTGCCCCCACAAACGGAGACATAATGCAGGGTAAGATAAATGTGCTCACAGCCTGCAATACCCTGTGGCAGCATGAGGCAAAAAGATTTGCTATCCATTGCCATTCCTGGCCATTTAATAATGTCTAGGAGAGACTCAAGTTCTCCTTTGAACTTTTACTCAGATTTGAAGATGAGTCATAGTTCCCTAGTTTGAAATAAGCCACTTAGACACTAGTGCTGTACAATTCCAGCTTGATATTATGAATCATCTTTTACTATACTCTAAGATTTCTTATGTAAACAGCCATGAATATTTCTGCATGTCTGTATGTATTCATTTATCTCTGCATAAATGGTTAGTCAAAACATAGTTTCTATTTTCCCGAGGAAAATATCCAATACATGCATCCCTCTTAAAACGTATTTTCTCCCAAACCAGTCCTGAAGTAGATGGGGTAAAAAGTGGGATATCCTCAGAAGTTAGGAAAGGAAACCAGAAGTGGTCCAGTCTAGCAGTGTAGGAGCATTGAATTTGGGGCTAGTGCACAAGCAATTCATGGAGTTACACTATTTTCCTGTGACATCTAAAGTAAAAGAAACTTCTTTTGGTGTAATATTTACCTCTTTGAAAAGGTAAAGTTATGATACCAAAAGACTGGGACTATAAGAAGAAAGGTAGCCTTGGAGACTTGGCAGTAATCCTGGAGTCTAAGGCAGTTAGATTGCCTTTGCCTTTATTGTATGTGCCCAAAAGGATTGGAGTCAAGGAAGTATGTGAGGAAAGCAAAGAAATGGCAATGGATCAAATCTTGGTGCAGTAACCAGAGAGTTTTAGGCCAGAATGAGGTACCCCAAAAAGCTGGCTGGGAGCCATTGTAGAGATGGGACATTTGGAGAATGCAGAAGTGAGCTGTAGGTTTGCTGACAACAACTTCTGCTTTAGAATCCAATTCCAAACCAAATCCTAAGTGTTTTTAACCAGCCCACAGATGGAAGCTTGTTATACTATGTTTTTCTTAATGCTCATGTAGTTTTAGATACTTCAGTACTTTCTCAAGGGCTCACTGGAAAGTCCAGGGCTGGACACAGTATTTGTGTTTGCTAAGATTCTATCCATTAGAGCTCACTGCAGTAGGAAACAGAAGCACTAGCACAAAAAAAAAAAAAAAAAAAA